>LPNX010572813.1:57217-185557 GCA_001517045.1 Pseudotsuga menziesii
TCTAAATCCTATTAATATTTTGTTTTTATTTTTTTTAAATTCAAACTTATATTTAAAAATTAAAATCCATATTTAATCATGATAAATTTCTGCATTTATAAATATATTTATTAATCTCAATACATTAAAGAAAACAACAAATACATGGTAATTATGATGCATTGATCATAGAGCAGTCAACATGTTGGGAGACTAATAAATATAAAGCCATTTTTATCATATTGTCAAGCTTGAGCATTTTCTTAATTAAATATGTTTATTTTTTATTAATCATAATTATGGGTTACAAGTAAAACCTGTAACCTATTTTTGTTTCCCTAGCATCTAAGTACGGTCAAACGACATCCAAAGAAGAATATAAACTACAAGCACAACCACTTTAACCCACAGAAAATAATAGTGACATTCTTGCATAAACTTACTGACAAGTAAGGTAGTGTCATCATAGAAATAAGTTGCAGCATAAAATCATCGTAAAGAGACATTTATGTTAATGGATAAAAGACTAAAAAATTCTTTTAAAGATCATATAATTTCAGTTATTCTTTGTTTGCAATAAGACGTAAGTCACATCTTGTTGTTTATCGTAATTGTGTCTTTTATATGAACGCAAACTTAAACATTGTAAGGGCTCTTTTATCCTTTATAATTACAATTAGATCATTAATTAACCTTTTTTTTTTTACAATTTCAGAGATATTACATTCATAAATTTCTTCAATCGCAATTAAAACATTTTTTTTTAATTGTAAATGTTAACTCTTTGTAAATTATTCAATCTAAGATTCACTTAGCAATGAGGTAAAAAATGAAATTCTAATATAAAGATATGGTATGGTATATTACGATGAGAAGAAAGATTATAAAATGATATGAAGAAAGATTATAAAATGATATACATCATATTAACAAATTTAAGAAAGTAATACTAATAATTTAAATTTAAATAACAATAGTAAGTTAATTGAATGAATAGTAATGAATAGTAATTGCATTCTGAATTTCAATTAAAAAATATATAAGATTCAAAATTCAAAACCTGTTTGACGGAGTGCTAAGCATTTACGAACTTACCATTAAAGGGTAATTATGTGCTCCAACTCTTTGCAATGGATTCCTTTCATGAGCGGATTTGTGACGCTACTTTGTTAGAACAAGTAGTTGTCGTCTTCCTAATTTGGTAGGGAAATAATTGATAAAAATAATTGTTAGAACAAGTAGTTGTCGTCTTCCTAATTTGGTAGGAAAATAATTGCATCGAACATAAATTTCCAATGCACAATTTACCAAACAAACCAAGGCTTAAACCCATGAATCTAACTTCAATGCTTCGACCTATCTATCTAACTTTAGCAGATATGCGCTGCCATACAACCTTGTTATGGAAGTGACATCTGGATATCCCTTTCCATTTAATTGACACGGATACGTCTATCCAGTGAATGCTCTGGTGTCATTGAACCGACATCACAAATGTTTTTCTCTATATGAACATCTTTATGATCTGGGAGGACCATCTTTGACAATACCTATCTTCTACAAAGCCTCAATTGTTCTACAAATTAAGCCTAGCCTATGCTTGTTCATACATGGAGACTGAGAGTGGATCATCAAAAACCATGCATGGTTTCTCAGAAGGCCGAATAGCAGAGCAGAAGATGATTGCAGGAATATCAGATGAAAACAAATTATTTCCCAAGGTTCTGCTCACTTCACATAAATACATTGACTCTCACGATCACACAGGAGGGATTGCAGATATAACGCAGACGATATGAAACAAGAGGGAATGGATAGAACAGCAGCTCATGGATCACAGCGCTCTGCTCTTCATACGATTTCCTCTCAGATCTGCCTCCGATTTCAGCTCATTTGTCGAAGCGTTAGAATGGGAAGAAGAGCCATATGTTGGATTTGCTCCCAGAACTAAGATGGACGACAGAGTATACACCGCCAATGAGGGTCCTCTGCACGAGCCGCTAGGTTTCCACCATGAAATGTCTTTGGTAAGCTATGGTCTATGTTGGTTTATTTGAGATCGACTTTGAAAGTTGTGTTGTGTTCAAGTTTCCCTTCTGATATCTCATTCCTTCATCTCCTAACTGCAAGTGCAGGCTTAGGCAGCATGAAGAATCCATTGAAATATTGAAAATGGCACTCGCTATGTGCATCCATGGGAAGGTTTTTGAGCTGGATTTTGGAGCCTTTCAACATGAGAATGCATTGAAATTTTACAATGAAGGACTCAAAATTCAGTAGGCCAAACCCAGAAAGAAGCTTTGAGGGCTTGAAGAGATTGAGGTTTTCATAAAAATTAAGAGGTCATAGAGTGGCAGCAAGGACAACAGCCTTCCTTTATGTTTCCCGGTTTCCTATGATGCAAAATCCTGGCGTGCACCTACCCATTCATTTCAAAGATGGTTTCTTATAGCCAAAAGTCTGCCAGGAATTTAGTGGGAGTGAAGCATGTTTCAACCCAAAAATAGTCAACAATTTTGGAGCAATTTAACACATGGAGGGGAAGAAATCCAAATGAAGTGGCTGCATTCATGGGGTTTCCATCCCGAGTTCCAGCCCGCTGCTACCTGTGGAGTGCTGGCTAGCTATCGCTTATCTGCTTCTAGCAATTGCGAACTGCATATATACATGGCGTTACAGGTAAGACATCGACTTTCACTCATTCTGTAGCGTCTTTACCACTTTGGAGGTTATTCTACTGCGTTAACCAATTTTTTTGCAAATGCGGACAATTGTCCCTTATATATAGCATGAACTTACTTGTTCTTTATCTGCATGTGTAAACGACGGGTTCCTTTTTGCTCTGTCATGTTTTAAACAGTTCACGCAGTGCAATTTGTCATGTTTTATACAATTCACCCACTGCAATTCGAATCGGGACATATTTTAATGCCTTGAAAAGCCGCTCGTGAGATTTTCGTCGATATGGCCTGGTAATATCTCAGTAGCTGTTTTACAGGGTATTTTAATATGTGCAGGAGTCCAATGGCAGTGATTTTGTATCTCAACAACACATCAATTAGGAGTCATTGAATATATTTGGAGAGGAAGTAGTTGACACAAGTGCAGGTACAGATTCTGAATTACTGTTCTTGGAAATGCCAAAGAATTCCTCCTGATCAGGCCACAGTATTGGACTTGTTACAAGCTGATCAGTACTTGGGGAATTGTTGTCCTGGCTTCTTGATTGCTGCTGAACTAAGGCAGCTGAAGCATTAATTAGATTTTGATAGCCTTGGTCTTGCAGAAGAGCCTGATTAGAGATTTTGGTAGAGTCATGGTTGCTAGGCACATTATTTCTATTGCTAATGTTGTTGATCTGTTCGGCTTTCAAGGTATGAAATCCATCAAGTGAAGAAAGAGTAGAACTGGGCGATGAATGCTATGTCATCGAAGTTCCATGGAGCGGTGCAGATAATTCTGCATTATTTTGCATTTGGCTTTGCAAATTTTGCATAATCTGGGCAGCTGGAACTTGCAATTGTTCCATTATAATCTAGGTCGCTAATGCATTAGAATCTGATGAACCCAGATTCTCAGAATTTAGGGCCCAATTAGCTGAGCAATGGTAGAATTCATAGTATCTGGCATATTCCAGACGGCTGCATCCCCAAGCTGATTCCTCAAGTAACTCATCAGATCATCGGCGTCCATTGTAGCGCTCTGAGTCTGAGTCTGAGAAGATTGCTGAATCATGGCTGCAGATCTATACACATATTTCGAAATTCCGTTGAACCCCCGGAGACAAGAAGAAGACGGGAAGGCAGGTAGGTGAAAACATATGATGTCATTGTTACTACGTGTCGACCCAAATCCAGATAGCAAACTTCGAGGATGACATCATCCCTGCTTACCCAATAGAAACACAAATAAATACGATTTTAATAAATTTAAAAATTGTTATTTTTCAGTTTACAAAGTTAAACTTTGGAATAAGATTTTAATCTTTTAAATATGCACCAATATGCACCAACTAATACCCAAAGTCAACGCAGTTTGAAATCAAACGATTACAATATACCAGCCGGAGGCAGGTATAATAACAAGCCATTATCAATCTTATTTGATATTTCCAAATAAGAATGCCATTTTCTTTTCCACTTATTATTTTATCAAACTTTTAAAAAGCAAATATCATGCTGTTAATTTTGTTTGCTATTATTTTATAAAACTCAATTAAAATATCACTGGATTATTATATAAAACTCGATTAAAATATCATTGGACTAAATTGAAGATTATTTTTTCCATTTAAAAAATAATTTTGTCATATGCTATGAGATGGAACAATAACATTTCGTTCACCACGTCATATTTATAATTTATAATTTTTATAATAATAAAAAGCGAGTCCAATTTGATTTTGGGAAATCAAGTTAATTTAGTGTTTTCTATAATTTTAAAGGCCAGTCCAATATGATTTTGGATAAAACAAGTTCCTTATTTTAAATAATTAAACTATAAACCCCAAAACATCGTCACATAAATTATCAATAAAATAAACCATAAAACCCCAAACCACCGTCACATAAATTATCGATAAAACAATGTGGCGTAGTGATAAGCAGTCTTTGGGAAACCAAGTTCCTAATTTAAAATAATTAAATAAACTATAAACCCCAAACCACCGGCACATAAATTATCAATAAAAAAAGTGAAAATATTGTTGCGAGGTGATAAGCATGAAAGTTGGTGGAGCGGGATGGAGACACAAACATTTTATAATTCCCCGGCAGGGAAACAGCGTAAACCGGGTCCAGTGATCGACTCCGGTTGGCAGACGAGGCCGCGGTTTTAGCCATTGGTTAATAAATATCCAGCAGAAAGAGAAGCCCGGCGTCAGGTTTTCTTTTCTCCCACAGATCCCTCGGTCGAAACTGTCAGAGTACAAAATTGTATATCGGCAATGGCCGTGGCAAATGTATGCATGATGATGGGAGCACAGGTTGCAGGCTTGGCGAGAGCGCCGCCGCTCTTTGAATGCCGGGCTGATCCCTCAGGCTCTGCGAAACACGAGCGGCCGGACTCCGGGAGCTCCCCGCCGAAGGGATTCTTGAAGGGGGGCACCTGCTTTGGAGCTTCAGCGCCCCTGATTTTGAGGTTCCCTCCCAATTTCGTGAGGCAGCTGAGCATAAAGGCCCGACGGAACTGTAGCAACATTGGCGTTGCGCAGGTGGCCGCGGCTTCTGTAACGAATATTCCGGTGTCCTCTGCCCCCGCAAACCCAGGGGACCCGTTAGTGCTCACCTGTAATAACAATGTACAGGCCGATGGCGCTCTGCTGGAGAAGGACCTTGTTACCCCCGATGGAACCCTCGCCGTCCATTCCGGTAAAATATCTAGCCTTGAATCTTTCCTTCTTTTCGTTCATTCCTCGGCATCTTTGTTGCATTTGGGATATTCGCGTTTTCATCACTGCAAGTTAGAGTGAATTTAAGCCGAACCTAGTTATTTCAGCGCCAGTGTCTCTAGAAGGCTGGGCTTTCTGTTCTTGAAGAGGGTGAGGATTCGAATCATTAGCATCGAACATCTATATCGTTAAATTTCTGTCTTTGCATTCTATGCACGAATCTTTTGTCTAATATTTTAAGGCCTTTTTGCAGATGCAGTTTGATGAAGATAAATGCAATGGTACTTTGCACTGTTGTCTGTCAATTTTAGCACGAATCTTTTTACCGTAGTCTGTGAAATTAGTACGAATATTTGGACTGTATTCTGTCAAAGAATTTTGACATATTCTTTCAAACCGTGTGATTTAGCCAATTCTCACTGACAGATCATTTGTCTTGGCCAAGGATAAGAGATACATTTAAAAGAGGAAGTGGGTTAATAATTCTTAATTCTAGTAGCGATAATGTAATTGACTTAGCAGAAGGTAAAATTTATGTTTTTACCCATTTTATACAGTCAACTATCAAATATGTGATCCCTGTTTACAGATCAGGCACAGATCCAAGTCAAGTGGGCTTGCCGTGAGCCTTTTTGGACGAACTCGTATGAAACAAAATTCAAAGTATTTAAAAAGTGAAGAAGTATCATTGTACTAGGCGAAGCAACGATCACTTGAGCGATCCATCGCGCGACAAGCCCTTCATGTCTTTGTTTTATTTTTGATACGCTGTCTAAATTCTAAATAGTGCTCTGAATTAGTGCGATCTTCTCGTCCGCAAAACATATTTGGCGATAAACCATCTTTCTTCATTCCTTCTCCAGTTTGGACCATTGTAATACCCCAACTGATGTTCTACCCTTGATTTGATAATATGTTTGCGGTTTATGTTTTTCAGGTGTGTTGGAGATATAATGAAATTTGCATGCAAAATAGTGATGTGCTAAAAAGCCCTAAAATATAGCAGATCTGGAGAAAAAATAGGAAATAAGAGTTCAGTAAGAGTGTGAACACATACCAATAAGTATAGCGATGATAGTCCTTCAGTATATAGGAGGCATGCATGCCATGCAATCAGGATAAAGGTGAAAGCTTGTTGATCTCGAGGAGTTGATGCCCATTCTAGGAAAACGTCCCACTTTAGTGCTCTTCTTCATGTTTTTGATGCAATAAGTGGATGCTGCTGAGACTTTCTAGGAGTGGTAGTATGGGTTCCTTGGAGAGATAAGATGAAGCATCCACAAGTTTTGACCCCTTCACGTGCCCTAGCTAATTGATATGCTCTGAATGGGTGACGCCCTCCCTCTTCCACGATTATGCTGATAGCTGCTCCGGATGTGCAAATAATAGACTAATAATCACCCAGTAGAGTGGTGTGAGCCTGGTGAGAAGAATGAGGATGGCATGCGGAAGAAATACTCAGTTTCTGGGTCCTAGTGAATTGTTCTAGGTATTTCCCTAGCAATAAAACGTGAACCTGCAATAATATCTTTCTCTGTCTGCTGTATCTCTGAATAAGAATGGATATAATGAATAGCTGATGATAGATCTGGGTGATCTATTCGGAAGTGATTAGGGCAGATAGATTTCACTCTCAAAAACACTTGCTAGCTGAAGACTTTCGTCTCCAACCCCAACTTGCTGCTGCTCTCGAAACCAAACTCAAAGATAATAATAATCATAGATGTCTTTTTGGTTCAACTAACCTTCTTATATAGCTTTTAGGGTTAGCATGTAAGTTTTAGGGTTTGCATGTCACTTTTAGGGTTTGCACTTTACTTTTTGCATGCATGCAATTCTAATTGCTTGTTGGCTTAAGCCTGAAGAAATAAGGCCTGCACGTTTTATGATGTTAACTCTGATGGCCCTCTCTATTATACCTATGACACAATAATATTGAATAAATGCTCTAATCTGCTCTTGGTATTAAATGTCCTCAGTCAATTCCCTTTTTCCTTGATACCCGCTCGAATGCATGGGAATTAAATACGTCAACGGGTGTTTCTGATGCCTATGTAGAAGAGAACATTACAACCATTGACTTATGGTTCGTTTCATGTGTATTTTTTGAAGCGGTCTTAGGTGTGACGTAGTGTAGAGTTTATTTTTGAATCATTTTAGCTGTGCCTGCAATCTGTCAAGAACCATTAGATACACTATGCCTTGCAAAATAGAATTTACAATCTTGTAGCACATTTAAGGTGACTTCAATAAATTAAAGTCTTCAGAGTTACAATGTTCAAAGGATGGTCTTAGGTACATTAGTTAGTGACGACTAGTAAGTCTCCCAGAACCATTAAGTAAGGCTGCCACTGTAACCAACCACAAGTTCAATGGCACTCGGTGCATTTGGCCTTGTCACGCTACCATTCTAGTATTGTGTATGAAAGGGGAATACTATTAAATACTCTACATGCTCCAGTCCAATATTGTTGGTGGATGCCATACATAAATTTTTTTGTTTTTAGGTTCCATGAAATTTAGTGTATAGTAATAGTTTGTATAGAAATAGTCTTATAGATGATTGAACTTGTTATTGCAGTGTACTCTGATGCTAGCCTTGAATTGCTTGATACTACGATAGCAATTCGAAAGATGTGATTTTCCAAGATGACAAATGACAATGTTCACTAGCGTCATGGATCCAATTATCAATGTACTTATGGTAATGCAGCCTATGCAAATTTTGTCGAAGACCAATCAACTTGAATGAGGGTCATCTCTAAGATATTCAGCAGTAAATTTACACCCACATGCATGGTGCATTTGTTGAAATTATAACTTTGAAGGTCCTCCCATGTTTTTGGTGTGGGTGTGACGAGAGGACTAAAATTTTTGTCCTTATGTACTTATGTAAGAAAGTGACGTTTATGTAAATAAAGTGAATGTGTTTTTATACTTTAGAAAAGTGGGTCTCACTTAAAAATGTATTTAATAATTAAAGTGTTTAATTATTAAAAGTGAGATAAGTTGTGGACCCTTGATGTTGTAAAAAGATCTTTAACCCTAGATTAGGTAGTTATTGAAGGTAGTTACAAAATCTAAGTATAAAACATTGAGAGAGGGCAAATGAAAGATAGCTCACCATAGAGGAGAGAGAGAGATTGCAGACCAAAGAAGAAAGAGAAAAACCCTTGGCACGAATTCCAATGCAAGCGACAACATTTAATGCAGAATTGCAGCAACATTAATGACAGTCTGAAGCAGTCCGTACAACCATGGGTGGGCACATTTCTTGAGGCAAAAAAGTACAGAAAAGATTGACAGGTCGTACAACATTAATTGCAGGCAGTGGCACAAATTTCGAGGCAACATAAAAGTACAGAACTGATAGATTCGTACAGCCACACGTGTGACAGAAAAGTACAGATTGTACCCGCACGTGTGAAGGTACAGCACGTCGTACTGTACAACATGCACGTTTTTCGAGGTATTTTGTTGTAGAAGTTGTTTTGGAAATATTGCAAGTAGGGTTCAGAAGAATAATTTTTTCGACTAGTTAGAAAAATTTCTGAGATTTTCTTCTTTAATGAAATTTTTTTTCTAGGGTTTTCCCCAAGTAGTGGGGTCTGCCCTGGTCATTAGAACAAAATTTATTATGTTCATCTACTTAAAGAATGTTTCAGTAGTTGACATAAATTCTTTGAAGTTCATTTCAACAGTGTGGTTTTACTTTCAGAATTTAAAGTTAAAACCCTAGTGTCTGCTAATGTTTGACATAATGTATAAATTAGCAGTTTCATTTATCTAATTTAGATTTTCTTCATGGTATCAGAGATGATGGTATCGAATCAGTTTATCAGAGTCATATTGGAAAAGAAGTTTAGCAGTTGTTCTTTGAAGTGTTAGATTTTTCTTTAGTTAATTTTTGGTTGTAAGTTGGTTTTCTTCAGATGATGAGCATTAGGTACGAAGATCGATTGGATGGAATATCCAATTATATACCTTGGAAAGTAAGGATAACCGCAGTGCTCATGGAGTGGAGAATCTGGAGTTTTGCAAGCATCGTGATGACGAAGCCCACAGATAAAGATGCTTTAGAAGAGCATGAAGCTCTAGAAGCCAGAGCTCAGAGGATGATCCTGGACGGGGTGAAAGATCATCTCATTCTTCATTTGGCAGAAAAGAAGACTGCCTATGATATGTGGGATGCTTTGAAGTTACTGTTCGAGGTAAAGAATGAGAATCAGAAGATGGCCTTGAAAGACAACTTGCACAATGTAAAGATGAACCAAGGAGAAAGTGTAACTTCCTACCTGACTCGGATGGCTCAAGTCAAAGATGAGTTAACAACGGCAGGGGAAACTATCTCAGACTCAAAGATGGTAAGAATAGCTCTCAAGGGATTTACCAAGAGATGGGATGTTTTTGTCAAGTGCATAGTTGGCAGAGAGAAGCTTCTAGATTGGTCAAGACTTTGGGATGATTTCACCCAAGAGGAGATTCGAGAGGGAGCTTTGGGTGGGCAAGTCGATGAGGAGATGGAGTGAAATGTTGCTCTTGCAGCCAAATCCAAGAACAAGAAGAAGAAAGATCTAAGTCAGATCAAATGCTTTCATTCTGGCCAATTGGGACACTATGCCACAAAATGTCCTGAGAAAAAGATTGCGAAGATTGAAAGAGATGTAGCAGCATCTGCAGTTGTAGAAGAATTTGCTACAAAGTTTGAGCAAGAGTTTTCTCTTGTCTCAATTGATTCTAGTATAGGGAGTTCTGCATTTGAGCATGTCTGGGTTGTTGACAGCGGTGCAACCAAACATACGACTCGAGTCTATGACTCTTTTCAGATGATTACAATGGTGGGTCTGGGACACTTTGTTCAGACTGATGTTGATAGTCCCTAGATTGCTATCCAAGGAGTTGGAATTCTCAGATTTCAACTAGACCTTAGAGAAGTCCTGGAAATACATGGAGTTTTATTTGTACTTGGGATGAGAGTCAACAAACTCTCAGTTTCATCCTTTGAGGATGATGGCTATGGGATGATGATCAGGTCTGGTCATATCTTCCTGTATTGAAGAGATGAACCAGTTGGTACCACTTTCTTATTGGGAGATCGCATGGATAGATTATATGTCTTGAGAGGGCATGTTGTATGACCAAGAGCAAGAGCAAGAGTAAGAGTAGGAGGATGGCTATCTGAGTCAAAGGACGATGATACTGCATTTGATAGAGATGAGGAGAGTGACTCTCTCCTGAGCACTGGCAGAAGACTCAGCCAATCAAGTGATGGTGAAGTTGAGCATGGTAATGGGACTAAGGTCGAGTCTCTAGCATCAGAGTTTCAATTCGAGACTGGGCATATGTTTTCGAGGATGATTCCAGAGCAGGAGGGAGCTGTTGTAGGAGTTCGAGATGGAGATAATGCAGTGGACCTTCCTCATTAGGAGGGAGTGTTGAAATTATAACTCTGAAGGTCCTCCCATGTTTTTGGTGTCGGTGTGATGAGAGGACTAAAAATTTGTCCTTATGTATTTATGTGACAAAGTGACGTTTATGTAAATAAAGTGAATGTGTTTTTATACTTTAGAAAAGTGGGTCTCACTTAAAATGTATTTAATAATTAAAGTGTTTAATTATTAAAAGTGAGATAAGTTGTGAACCCTTGATTTTGTAAAAAGATCTTCAACCCTAGATTAGGTAGTTATTGAAGGTAGTTGCAAAATCTAAGTATAAAACATTGAGAGAGGGCAAATGAAAGATAACTCACCATAGAGGAGAGAGAGAGATTGAAGACCAAAGAAGAAAGAGAAAGACCCTTGGCACGAATTCCAATGAAGTGACGACATTTAATGCCGAATTGCAACAACATTAATGACAGTTTGAAGCTGTGTGTACAGCCACGTGTGGGCACATTTCTTGAGGCAGAAAAGTATAGAAAAGATTGACATGCCGTACAACACTAATTGCAAGCAGTGGCACGAATTTCGAGGCAAAAAAAAAGTACAGAACTAATAGATTTGCACAACCACGTGTGACAGAAAAGTATAGGCCGTACCTGCATGCGTGAAGGTATAGGAGGTTGCACTGTACAACATGCATATTTTTTCGAGGTATTTTGGAAATATTGCCAATAGGGTTCAAAAGAATATTTTTTTTGAGTTGTTAGAAAAATTTCTGAGATTTTCTTCTTTAATGAAAAATTTCTTTCTAGGGTTTTCCCCAAGCAGTGGGGTTTTGCTTGGTCATTAGACCAAAATTTTTTGTGTTCATCTGCTTAAAGAATGTTTTAGTAGTTGACATAAATTCTCTGAAGTTCATTTCAGCAGTGTGGTCGTACTTTCAGAATTTAAAGTTAAAACCCTGGTGTTTGCAAATGTTTGATAGAATGTATAAATGAGGAGTTTCATTTTTCTAAGTCAGATTTTTTTCAGCATTAATCCATACTAATGGTAAACTATCTTCAATATGTTAAATTTTATGGGTTGAAATAACAAGGAAACAAAGAATATATGCTTTTGTTCTTTTGCAGAGAGTCATTAACAATTTGACTTTAAAAATAGGAAAGCTTATGCAACAATTTAAGTGCCCTTCATAATCCATGAAATGCTGTCAATATTGCAATTGTTTTTTATTAATGTATAATATTGACTTAGGTCTTATACTGCTACTATATAATTTGGGGTATAATTGAAAGCTTGCAACCCTTTTCCCTATATATATATTTGCACGTGGTTCACAGCCTTGAGAATATTGGTCGAGGCTTGCTACATCCACATTAATAATTCCAGTGGGCCCACCCGAAGGGGCCTCGCCCTGTTGGCTCCAGTTTTGGGAGCTTAACCTTGAAGGACACAGAGAGTTGGATTCGTGAGAATTGAACCTCTGACCTCAATATCAAACGGTCTTTGGAATCGAACTCCAACCAATTGAGCTGCCCCTCGGGGCTTCTTCTACGACCCTTTTGCCTATATATAACTGGGTTATCTACCATTATATTAGAGATCACTTATGGAATATTCTGTCGATTAATATATTTACCTACTACTATTGGTATAAAAACTTTCATGGTATCGGAGTTGGAACATTCCTAACTCTCTTACAAGAGGGCTTGGATTTTATATTATGTGGACTCACTCAAAGAAAACCTTTCAAGAAGATATTAGAGAATGATATATTTTTCTTGCATTCATTTGCACTTAGTCTGTGGGAAACACCCCTGCATGTGGAGGATAGTCTTCTATAGTTAAAACAATGTGGAGATCGAGATCAAGCTAATGTTATCAACTCTACAATCTTAAAAGTGGAGATTGAGACTTTTTGCAAAGGTTTTGTAAGGAATACAAATTTGCCCTTAGATTTTTTTTGATCCTTTGGCCCAGATGCAATGGAGACGAAATTGAGACTTGGATGTGATGCATGTTCATTGAGATTTCATCTCTTCTAATCATGTATAGCCTTACTTTTATAATGGCATATTGCAACCTTATGGTTTTTAGGCTACATTGGCTCATAAAATTGTTATGCAGTTGTAAACAATGTCTTATGTTAGATCGTTGTGGTGGCGTGATGCCACTAGGTTGTGTCATACATGTGCTCAGTTAAAGAATGGAATTGGTGATAACCAAGTTGGAATATGGATCCTATTACATACACAATTGATCATAGATCAAGTAAATGCATGTCTTTTGAAGCTTTCTTTGAGATAGACCTCCCTCTACGATATGGATGAGGTTTTCTTTCAGGTAGCTTCTTCAACATAGTGCATACCTTGTTGTGTAGCTTGATCTATTTTTCAACAAGATCAAAGTAGTTGGCACCATTTTGCCTACACTATGAAAAAGATGCACATTCTGCACAACTTCTTTTCCATTCGTGTGAGCCATACCATTGCTTGATGATCATACCTACTTGGCCTTGCTGGTAACATTGTAATCTGTTAAAGTTTTCCTCTAGCCTAAATTTTAAGGTGTGTTTGGTGGTTGGTTGGATATCATGCTACAAATAGCTATGCAGGGATCTATTGTGGAACTTTTGTGAGTGCAAGGCTTTCTATAATTATTAGGTCTCAGGACAATTGCTAATGATGTGCTCCAATCTAAAATGAGCATGCTAGATATGTTGGCCACATTATTTGAAGATGCAACATATAAAGAGTTATTAACATTGGCAATCACTTCTTAAATCACTTCCTATTGCATTTGCGACAAAATGTCGATTGATCGTTCCCAATTCACAAGATTTTTCATGACATAGTAATTCATGATCTATATTGTGATAAACCATTTTTCACTTTTGTGAATTTTAGTGAGATTAAGCATGGAATATGCTACTCTCAACAATGATTATGTAGTATTGATCAAAGTTGGCAGCTAAAAAATTAGAATTGGAGAAATTTAGAACAAGCCAACCATCACATTCATTTCCTCCAATTTCAACTAAGTTGTGTAATTCAATCTCTTTTATAATCAATAATTAATTCTACAATGCATACATGCTCAAATTCCTCGCAAAGAGGTGGACTTACATACTTATCTTAACTGATAAAGAGAGATAACCCTTACCTCATTTTATTTCAATGATGTATGGGCTAACTCATATAAAAAAATAAGTTGTGACTTGGTGTTGTAAGCCCTATAGAGGCATTTTAAACACATGTAGTATTGTGTTGTGACATCGTATTGTAAGCCTCATAGAGACATTGTGAACCTATGTAGAGTCTCCTTTCGAAGCTACCTTGAAGGGGGGTTGTTGTAAGTTTGGCTAACCTTTTGCACCTCTTCTTGCCCAAGTGCATATTAAGGGGGGATATTGGGGATAATATTTACTTTGTCAAATTTTTGACTCTTGAAGATCTAATTAGAGATGTTCCTCAAGAATTAAAAGTTATGGATGTACATAACCAAAGATAATTCCCCATTGGAAGATACTTTAGAGCTAAAATGCTTGGTGATTTGTCATCAATAGATACATTGGAGATAAAATGCTTGCCGATTTTTTATTGGTAGATACACCAAAGCAAAAATGCTTGTCGATTTCTTATTGGTAGATACACCAAAGCAAAAATGCTTGCAGATTTCTTATTGGTAGATACAACAAAGCAAAAATGCTTAATGACTTCGTCAATGTGGTTCCCCATTAGAAGGTGCATCAGGGCTACAAGTCAAGGCACATAAACGCAAGGGGATGATAAACAACATTGTTACTCTCATGGAAGGAAACAAATTTAATTTAGGTATTGTTGTGTCAATAAGAAAAGTGAACAACATCATTATTACTATTTTTTTGTAAGTAAGCACCCATGGAGTTTAGAACCGATGACCTTACCCAAGGAGTGTTTTAACATTACACCCATTCATTGTCTATTCTACACCCAATGGGCAAAGGGAACACCATTATTACCCTCATAGTAGGAATACTATTGTGTCAAGAGGAATGTGACTTCATAAAATTGTGGACCAACTTCGAGGAGTGGTTCAAAAACCAATAATACCTCCTTGATTAACTCTCTAGAAAATAGAGTTATCCTCTCTCTAGCTTGGTGACTGTGTCAAAGTGGAAGAATATTTGTCTCTATTTTCCACAATTCACATTGACAAAGGATCGCTAACGGATAAGCGCAAAAGTGAAATCATGCTAATATCCACAACAGGAGGATAAAACCATCATTTGGATGGAAAAAGGACAACATGATTGCTGGCCAGCAATTTGAAGGCTCACCTTAATGGATAGAGGGCAAAACGATCTTTGGTAGAAAAATTGGAGGTTTCTAACCTTTGAGACAAAAGAGGGAGTAGAAGTGAATTCATGCTAATCTCCCTAACAAGAGGATAAAGTTGTCGCCTCAATGGACAAAGGACAACATGATCATTGGCTAATATCCCTAATAAGAGGATAAAACCATCATTTAGATGGACAAAGGACAACATGATTGCTGGCCAACAATTTGAAGGCTCACCTTGATGGATAGAGGGCAAAACGATCTTTCGGTGAAAAATTTGAGGGAGTAGAAGTGAATTTCATGCTAATCTCCCTAACAAGAGGATAAAGTTGTTGCCTCGATGGACAAAGGACAACATGATCGCTGGCAAGTGGCCAACAAATTGAAGCCTCACCTTAATGGATAGAGGTAAAATTGATCTTTGGTCAAGAAATCGAAGGTTGCTAACCTTTGAGATAAGAGGATAAAACTGTCACCTCATTGAATAGAGGACAAAATGATCCATGGTTGACAAAATGAAGGCTACTATCCTCCATGACAAGAGGATTAATTTGTCACCTTGGTGGACAAAGGATAAAATGGTCTTGGTTAACATCTTGGCCGACAAATCAAAGGTTGTTCCTTTTGGTAAACATCATTTTTGACGTTAGGCAATATGTGAAGTGACCTCTTACTTGCATGTAATCTTTGGTCACATAAGCTAAAGGTTCTTGTCCTTAAAAAGGGATTATCATGTCTCTTACTTACTCATAAGTTAATCTTATGGAGGGGTGTCAGTACAACCCTTTCCCCTATTGTGCTATATAATTGTGCTATGTCCCATTATATTAGAATTAGGTCATATTATATAATAATATAGTGGGAACTATTGCATGGAATATAATAATTTTAGATGAAGACATGTCTAACATTGGAGATATTGCATGGAATAAATTGCAAGCTAGACACGAAATGAAAGACAAACTCCTAATAATAATGTTAAAAGTCAAGTGTAGCATGTCTTGTTAATGAAAGCGGGTAGCTAATATTAGCCCTCACTAGGGTTCTGATATTGCTATTGGCATGCTAGTGCTTGTGCTCATGCTTGTGGATGTGCACAAGACATTCAACAATGGTTTGGGCCACAAGCAAGTTCTAAGCAACTTTGACAAGTTATGAGGCAAAGAGGCCTACCCCTTCTTACTATGCCTTCAACTTTCTTCATTTCTTAAGTATGTGGATGCTGATTCTTGTCACAAATTCTTGAGAATCATACAAGGTGTATCTCATGCAAATTCTAGATCAAATCATAACAAGGCATATAAATACTGTCATTATTGTGGAAAAACGAGTCACATAAGACAAATGTCATATGAAACAAAGAGATCAACAAATGAATCAAAATAGCACAAGCAAAGAAAGAGGTAGAGTAAGCAAACTAAATAATTTTATTGGAAAATTACACAATGTTTTTTTTGCTTTTGAGAACTCATTCATATGCATCTTGAGGTGTTTGGTATCTTGATTCGAGTGCTGCCAACCACACGCCATGCAAAAAGGAATGGTTTCCAAAATGGGATTGTAATATTGATAGCATTGCACCTGTAGACAACACTCATAAGGTGGAAGGCAAAGAAGTGATACCTTCCAAACGTTTTGGTAATCAAGGTTGAAAATAAAAAATGTTCTTTATTTACAAAAATTGTTTTTGAATAAGCTAGAAATCAACTAAAACTACATAATTGTTTTCAATAAAAAGCAATGTCCAATCAAAGATAGAAACGACAAAATGATAGCCAAAGGTCTTAGAACAAACAATTTATACAAATTTGCAAGCACAATGGAAAAAGAACGAGCTTTGCTCTCAATTGAAAAGTGGGGAATTCCACTATGTATGTCATGACAGATATGGACATCTCAATTTTGTTTATCTCAATATGTTGAACTAGAAGAGTATGGTTCAAGGCTCATTGAAAAGTCAAGAAGAATGAAGTGCATGTGAAGCTTACTTAACTGTAAAGCAACATAGAGCTATGTTTGGAGACAATGCAACTTAAGCTAGATAGGTAGTTGAACTTATTCACAATCATGTTTTTGGTCCTAGGAAAACATAATCTGGGGGGGGGGGCAAATTTGCAAAATAAATTTTGATTTTAGAAAATGATTATTCAAGAAAAGTTTTGGTGTACTTTTTCTAATAGTAAAGTCACAAGGCTTTGAATGCCATAGGACTTTCAAGAAATTAGTAGAGAATGAGATGAAGAAAATTAAACTTCTTCGAATTGACAAAGGTGGAGAGTACATGCTAAACAAATTCGTAGACTTTTGCTAGAAAGAAAGAATTTGTAGATAAACAACAACTTCCTAGACAACCCAACGAAATGTTGGTGTTGAGAGGAAAATAGAAAAATATTGGAAATGGCCTATTGTACGTTGAAAGGGTGTAGTTTGGAATGTGAATTTTGGGGAGATGCTAGGAAAACCACAATGCTTCTTCTTAATAGAAATATTGCAGAATTGGTGAAAAACATGATTTGAAAAAAAGCTTGGTTAGGTCGAAAACAATAGTTAAGAGGATTTTGAGTATTTGATTGTACAAGGTATGTTCGTCTTTCAAATGGAACTAGGCATAATGTTGAAGATAAAGGAAGAAATATATTTTAATTGGTCATAGTTTGGAGGCAAAAGCATATAAGTTGTATGACCCTACCAATAAGAAAATCTTTGTTAGTAGAGATGTTTTTTTGAAAAATTCATTTTTCACTAAAGGAGTAGAAGAAACGTAGAAACATCTTCTAGGAGATTTGTGCATGAAGAAGAAAATTTTGAATCACTGCAGGATGGCATCCCACATTAGAATTACCCAAATACTAGTTACTTAAATGCCATCTCTACTAGCAATAGGAGGAAATAAGAAGAAGAGGAAAATAAGCGACAAGCATTTGAACTAGGATTGTGGTAGACCTAAAATGAGCTAAGAGAAGGGTGAACTAGAATCTCCTTTAGAACAAGTAATTAGGGAAATCTTTCCATGATGAATACTATAACCTCTTATCATCATCCAAGTTCTTTTCATGAAGCCAATAAAAAACCGACTTGTAGAGGTAAACTGCAAGTAGAATTTAATGCTTTGATGAAAAATCACACTTGAGCTACTTGAACTTACCCAAGGAATATAAGCAATAGGATGACAGTGTGTGCACAAGGAGGTCAAGGCTGCTCTTGGGGTCATGGATATTTTAGAGTTTTGGTCGTTTTGGAGAAAGACAAATCAAGTTGCTTCAAAAAAGGTAAAGGACATAGTGTTAGATGATGTTTTGTGGGAGTGGGTAGTTATGGCCTTTAAGATCATGGACCCTATAATTTCTTTTGTTGCACTTTGCAAACACATACCGACCCATCTTAGGAGATGTTTATGAGGGGTGGGATTCCATGATTGAATCTGTGAAGATCATTGTTATGTAGAATGAGTTTCTTGTGTATGGGACATCAACAAAGAACTTATGGAACTTATTGTCCACCATACAGGATATTCTTATCGCTAGGTGGGATAAGAATTGCACACCTTGCATTGCTTGGCTCACTCATTGAATCCTAGGTTGTACAGTCATGGCTCAATGGTGGCCCCTTTCATAGAGCCCCTCCTCACATGGATGGAGAGATTTCACAAAGGAGGAAGGTAGAATTTAGAAGGATATACATCCCTTTAGGAGGTGGAGGAGGGATCCGTAGAGTTCTCCATTGGCATTAGGAGATTTGGAGGGTATGATGTGCCTGGAGAAGGGAGTCAAGAAGATCTATGGTTGGTGGGGAACTCATGGGGCATCATGCCTTATTCTACAATAGTTAGCCATAAGGGTCCTCTCTTAGGTTACTTCATCATCTTGTTGTGAGAGAAACTTGAGCACATATGGGAATTTGTATAGTTTGGAAAAGAGTAGGCTTGACTAGTCTAGGGTAGAGGAAGTGGTGTATGTGCACACCAACAGATCTTTGATCGGGTATAGAGGAGGAGGAGGATGGAGGAAAAAGTAGTGACAACGATGGTGATTTTGCGATGGAGGAGGACTATTGACAATGGCTAGTACCACTAACTAGCTATGAGATTCTTCCCTATTTTGTATTTGCCATTGGCATTTTCTTGATATCTATGTAATACATTTTGATTTTGATGACTTAATGAGAAATCTGCAATTTATGGTTCTAAGCCTCTATTATTCTTGTGTGCTTGATCAGATTCATCATTGAACAATTGATGTAGTAACCAGTTAGAACTTGTATAATTGTATGTTGTATCAATATTTTGTAAATGTTCTTGTTTATAAAAAAATTGGATCTTTATGTTAATTATCTTTATATATAGAAAACGTGTCCCCCATGTCCAATTTTCGAGGTCGTCACATCTGTGTTTGTCGTGTCCTGTATCATGTCATTTGACTTAGGTGATGGGTAAGCATCATTGAGAGTTCTTTCTAAAGGACAACTCAAGATGGTCCTCCAAACCCCTTGAGTTAATACAATGATATTTGTGGTCGCATGACAACTTTTGCTCTTTGGGGGAACAGGAGCCAAGTACTTTCTCACCTTTATTGATGATTTTTCTCCATTTTTATGGGTACACCATTAAATCCAAGAATGACGTGTTTGCCAAATTCTAGTTGTTCAAATCCTTGCTGAAGTTCAATGTAAGGAGAGGATAAAGTGTCTTTGGTTTGATGGGGGAGGATAATATGTTGATAATGCCTTCAATTAGTTTCTTCTCTCTCATGCCATCTCTTGGTAGTAGACTATTCCTTATACTCCTCAGCAGAATGGTGTGGCTGAGCAGAAGAATAGGGCTATCATGGAAATGGCTTGTTGTATGCTTCACTCTCAGAACATGAATCTTTCCTTCTGGGGTGAAGTGGTTGTTTGTGCAACATTTATCATCAATTGCACACTTACTCACGTTGTCTATTGTATGACACTGTATGAATGCTTGCATGGGTAGAAGCCTCTATTTCATAGATTTTTCTCCGACTCGCCAATGTTGGAGTATGATGATGATGACAATGATGATGCTCCTCCTACTTCATTGTTGCATTCTCTTTTTTGTAGTGGGTCATTGCCATTCTTATTAATGCTACTGACTTTCTCGCTCGACCTTATTAGGAGTTAGAGTCACCTTCATCACGGGCCCTTATTTTAGCTAGCCCTCCTTTACTTGACAAATATGAGTGTGTCATTGAAGACCCTTTTTAGCATGATCAATCCCTCTATTGATTGTGAAGGCTTTAATGTGAGTAGTATGTCTATCTTGTCTAGCATTATGGGGTCATGATATGGTGAAATTTTGTGATAATGTATGGATGTAATGTTGTCTTTGTGGTCCCTTGTTTAACTTTTAAGGGGTGGTGTGAGATATTTTGGCTAATATTCACTTGTGGCCACATGCCAACCCACTTTGTGGCTAGTTGAGGTTCTTAATGAGCTGATCGGTAAGTAGTAGTGGGTAGTTATACTATTATTACACTTTATTATACTCTATTGTAATTTAGGGTTAGGTCAGCGTAGCCTCCTTAGGGCTAGTGCCTTAACCCTATTTGTATAATTATCACATGCAAGTGTGTTTGATCATTCTTTTTGCATAAGGGTACCAACACCATTTCACTCTACTTGTGTTGTGTCCTCTTGAAGTTTTCTGAGGATGTTACTAATTTCGGTATGTTTATTGGATGGATGTTACTAATTTCAGTATGTTTATTGGATGGGGGTTTGTTGGAGATTTCACTTTAGATCCTCTACGTCATGATTTGTAACAAATGAGCCATTGCACACTATCACTGATGTAAATGGTAAGGGTTGTTATAACCAACCTTGTATAAATAGATTATATGATTTGGTATGAGTAACGTATGGTGAGATATAACATATGAAGAGTTGTAACATAGCTTAATATTATTCTTTGAGTATTGGCTCTGAATAGAATAACACTGGACAAGATTTGTCTTGAACATATGTGAACTTTTGGATTGTATTATTTCTTTGTGCTTATTTCTGTTACTGGGGATATGCTCATTAAATAAAGTGCTTGTTTTTCATTTCCACTTACACAAGATTGGTCTCTAGTTCATTGTTTAGAGTTTTACCCCTTTGTTTGTGATTTTATTGGTTGTCCTTTTACTAGTCTAGATTTTTATTTTGGATCTTCTCAGGAGATGTCTTAGGCACTCTTGCATTATTGCTAGTTGATGTATTTTGGAGTCTCATTAACTTAATTTGGTCATTTGTGGACATCAATATGATTGATACTCTTGTAGATGCTTCCTTATACTTAAAGTGTTGAGCATCCATTGCCTGTCAAGAGGATGCCATGTTGCATTGTATATCAAATACCATGCCCAGCTTGACTTAACGGCCATCTATTTCATGGGACAAAACACACTCTTGTGGGTAATTGAACCTTGGTGGAAGGGATATCTGTTCTCACTACTTCCACTTGACCAACCACTGAAGCCCAGTGGTTTGATTTCTTTCTTTTTTTTTGCGACTTTTGGTAAATTGTGCCGAGAGGAATAGAGTTGTCAATCTTGAAGCATTCCATGAATTCATAGCAAGGTTTTTCCCCGAACTCCTAATACCTTCTCCTCAAAACTTCTCATGACATTTAGTAGTCTGCTTCCTGTGTCTCAATCCTTTCTGAAATGAATGTTCCAAAAAGTTACAACTTAGTCAACTAAACAATAATCAATTGCAACAAGTCAGTTCAGTAGTAATGAAAAGCCATGGGAACAAAAAAATATGTCGAACTGAAATGCATATAGCAGCAAAGCACTGCCAATGTACAACCTTGTTTTCTGTATACAAAAGTTTTAGATCTTCCACGTGTGTGCTTCAGAGATTGTGGTTGAAACTTTAATTCAATTAAAGGCAAATGAAGCTATATGATGGTTGTAGTGACTCAAATGTTATTTTTGTAAGTTAAGGGTTGAATCTATAATATGTTAGTGATACATCATTTTTGAATGGTATGTGGAATGTTTCAGTTCTATGCAAATTCACATTTCATTCTTTAGTTTGTTTTTCTTTTATAACACCTCCTACCTTTGAGATCCACATTTCACAGATTACTATATGAGTTTTAACCTATATCATCTGGTTTGAGTTCGTGTTCGAATTCGGAGACCTTGAAATTCGACAAAAAATCGGCAATAGAAAATTTGGCGATAAAATTAGACATAAAAATCAACATTAAGTTCTAATGATTATAAAATTTGAAGATTAAAAAATATTACACTATTTAGCATCCCAACCCGAAATTTCTATTCTTACTGAATCACATAACGATGAACATCCTTTCAGCTTGAATGTATTATCTCTGTGGAGGTCACAGATTCAAAACCGGCAGGGGGTAGGGTTGCTCTATGGCCCATTGTGACAAGGCTCAAAGTGTAGGTGACCCTTGGGATCAAGGCTCACCCCGGTGGGATTCGGGACGTCTTGGCCCCTGCTGAGTCACAAGTTACCGGTATATCTGGCTTGCAGGCTGTTGGATATACTCTTGGGTGGTTGTTTTTCCCATGGTTAAAAAAATATTAAAAACAATAAATTATTAAACTAAGTTGTTAAAAAAATCATGTCATGTAAATAGTATTAATAAACTAAAATAAATAAACGTTAATTTTTTAATTTAAAAAAAAATAAACAAATCAATATAAAATCAATTTAGACAAATTACTTATTTATTTATTCAGACCCAAAATCCTTTATGTAAGAAACATATTTATGCATTGTATCCATTCTGTTTCTCGGGTTTCATCGAATCTCCTACTGAACACAACCGACACCGTTGTGCCTATTCAACTGTCAAGTAAACACTGCAGACTCGAGGCTGGGCACCGTTGTGCCTGTTCAACTGTCTAGTAAACACTGCAGACTCGAGGCTCCGCCCTCTGCGACTCACGGAGTGATGACTACACACCACTTCATTCAGAGAACAGTGATGACCTCCACACTCTAGTCTTCACTCAGAAGGATTAATGACGGAGGCTCACTCGCAGACTCGCGTAATGAGCAATGAGATAACGCAGAGGTAGTTTTGGCCATCAACTAGGGCTTACCCACAGGGAAAATTGCCGAATTTCAATGATTAGTTCGTCAGGCACAAAAAAAAGACGATTTTTGAATTTCATGGCAAAAAATCGCCGAATCCGGTGCAAGTCTTGGGCTGCTTTTGCGAAATAGATTCCCCCAACTCGTGGCTGCTTAGCCAAATGGTGGCTGCATTGAATTGTGCTAACCCCCTCTAAGGGCACGCTAGCCTCTCTTGTGATAAGAGGAAGCTTGTTAAATTCTTTTTTGGTTGATTAGATGTTTATGAACAATAGATGCTATAGTGTGGTAATATTCTTATTTAATTGAATCTTGAGTGAAATACTAGATGGTATTCTTCTGCAAAGGAAAATATTGGTTTGAATTGTTAATGTTATTCTAACTATTCCTTCTATGATTATGAAGGTGAAAAGACAGGACGTGCTATAGTTACCGATGCAATTGCTACTCCAATTGTTCAGACATCTACCTACACTTTCAAAAATACTGCTGAATTGATTGCATTCCAGGTATTTCTTTCATAAGTTGCATTCTTTTCTGGTGTATGCTGTTTCTATTTTCCATCCCTTCAAAGGTGTTTTATCATTTTATGACAGTTGTTAAACATTCAGCGACCTGCATGCTGCCTGTTTACAATAGATCAGCTCATGCACTCTCCTCCTTATATCTTCCTGCCAAGACTATTTTCTGTATTGGCACACCTTATGCGAATTGCATCATCTTTACAGCTTATGGGAGCAGCATATTACATTTTTGACTCTTTTCACTTATACTTTCTCTATTTTTGCATATCACTAGGAGGGCAGACACAGGAGTTATGAATATGGACGCTATGGCAACCCTACCACTCAGGTTGCCGAGGAAAAAATCAGGCAGGTTACATCCCATTGATATATGTGCTGTAAAGTTGAATTTACGTAACTGATTAATGCGTTAACAGGTTTGTTACATTGTGATATAAAAGACTACAATATTAGGACACTGTTATACAGCTTTTTCAAATTAACTAGCTAATATATGCTTTGGTACAGTGCTCTTGAACGGGCCGAGACAACTTTATTACTGGCCTCAGGTATGTGTGCTACTACAACCATGATGCTGGCATTGGTTCCAGCAGGGGGGCACATAATTACTACCACTGATTGCTATCGGCGAACCAGGCAGTTTATCCAAACAGTGCTGCCAAAAATGGGAATCACAGTATGTGAATGCTTTATCTTCTCACATTGTTAAAAATCTGTTTACTATTCCTGTGTGAATGCTTTATTTCACATGCATAAAATCATCCCCACCCCCCTTGTGTTTACTATTACTTGGTTTATTGGTTTCTATATGCTTTAACATTCAATTAGAGATATATTTATTTTGGCACGATCACTCCAAAGTGTGTTAAGTATATTAGACATAATTGTTGTTGTTAGTATATAAATTCTAGGTCAGGGCAAGTCGCATGATTACCTATGTGGTTTGTTCAATTCATATTGTTAGCTTAGTTTATTAGTTGGACTGGTAAGACACTGGAAAGGGGGTTAGCTATAACTTATGGGCAGAAATGTATACACTAATGAGAACATTCTATTGTTGAATAAACAAATAATATAAGATTGCACATTAATGGCCTTGCCACTCTTTGTTGAATATGCATGTGATTATCTTAATTTATTAGTTGGATTGTTCAACACTGGAAAGGGGGTTATTTATGGGTATAAGTGTATATATCTTAATTGAAATCAGCCTTTTGTCATATGCAAATGATATAAGATTGCACATTAATGCCATATTTTTAATCTTGGCCCAATGACACCTAGTCTAAACCTACATTATCTTCTCAGTTTTTTAATGTTCCGTTTGAAGGGTTGCCTTCTATATCATGTTTGTTTGCAGACTTTATATTCAGTTGGATATTTATATGATTGTCATTGTAGGGACCTCAATTGTTATACCTTCTCTTGTTGTTCATTTGCCAGCGTTATCCTTCACAATAAGTAGCCTTCTCTGTTAGGCAAATGCAGTATCTTATTGTTGTAAAGACAAGTGTTTGCCTAATTAACCATATATACACATTTGGCAAAGGACGTATCTTATGGTCTTAAAGACAAATGTTTGCCTAATCATCCATATATACACATTCGGCAAAGGATGTATGCATATTGTTGCATATTGCTTTTTATTAGCAGGCACGTTTACTCAAAATAAGATATAAAGACACAAATGCGATTAGGCATATTTGACTCCAGTTGTAATGAACTTAGGACAAGATGTAGCTTCCATTAATCTCAAGGATGACAGCAATCAAGCTTCTGTTGTGTTGTAAATTTGTTTACACATTTAGATTGTGTCATAAATGGTGTAACACAAGTAGTATAGCTTTTATATATGCTATAGGAATGTGTGCATGTTTTATTTGAAGTAGAGGCAACCTCTTGGTTGGCCTCTGGTATTTGCTCTTATAACTTATTGTTGAGCTCCTAGCACCTGAAAAACTAAGAAGATGATCAAACGGCCATGGCTTTTAGTATGTGTTGAATCCAACTCAAGAAACTAGAGTAATATAATGATCAAGCTATTCATATTTATTCAATGGATGGTCTGCATGCTTTCAGCTAACCCAAATCTCCTAGTGGAGATCACTGTCTAAATTGTTGTGCCATGTCATCCTCACTTTCATGTCAAACAGTTAAGTACCTTTTTCAAGGATACAAACCTGCATCATATAGCTGTGGGAACAAGATATTGAACCTTAGCTCTTCATATATTTTTACCAAGAAGACAATAACAATGGGGGTTGTGCTGGATTATGCCTCCCTCGTGCTTAGTTGGAGTTTCCATCGCTCTCCATTTGGCAGTCTGGGTTATTTTGTTCATAAATATATAGTAAAATAAAAGAACCATAGGCAAATCACTATTTGAACGTAGTGGGAAATCACATAGATATTAATTATAGCATGTACTAATCTTCGCTAACTAGGTGTATATGTGGCCATCATGGATCCCACTACGATTGATCCATGTTGGCAGTGCATTCCAATTTCCTGCTCAGCACATCACGTGGGTCATATTTTCATCTCTAATTGATAATGATAAAGTTATCTACATATTGGTCATAGCTACATGAATAGCGTCTTGATTTTTTTGAGCAACATCAAGAGCCATTCTCTTAGGAGAATGGGGACACTTGGTCCGGGACCATGGTGTGGACTCAACCTAGTGTTGAGTGACCATTCTGTTGAATGGTAGATATCTGGTCCTTGACCATGATATAGACCCAGCTCTGCCATGGGTAGACTCAACCTAGTGTTGACTGACCATTCTGTTGAATGGTAGACATCTGGTCCGGGACCACGATGTGGACCAGTCTAGTACTGGTAGACTCAGCTTAGTTTTGAGTAGCTATTCTCTTGGAGAATGGAGGCACTTGGTTTGTTACCAGGAAGGCACTATAAGCCATAGACTTGGTCTAGGCATGTGTGACACTCTGATCCTTTGTCAATGGACTTGTAGTCTTCTTCAAGGCTTAGCTACCCTTGTTTAAGAAACCCTAGTACCTGATCTTGGTGTCACACAGAGTGTGAGATAAAAGCATTAGTAACTCTCTTGGTTTATGATGATGTACTTTGAATGGAATTAAAAGACCATAGGCAATGATTACAGGGGCACTTGGTAAAAGGATAAAAGCAAAAGTAAAAAATACAGGAGGACTTTTGGACCACAGGTGAAAGTCATAAATACACAAGGACTTTTTGTAAAAGTCAAAAATACATAAAGGACCTTTTAGACTACAGAAGGGTAAAAAGGTAAAAGTGAAAATTAGAAAAGATTAAAACAATATTATTTTGTTCTTTCTAATTTTGGTCCACTTACAGGTGACTCAAGGATATAAAAGAAAATCAAGCCAATTCATTATCACACACACACTTGCTCTCATAGGCTCAACTGCTATTCTGAAGATCTCATAGGTTGAAGAAGAAAAGTTCATGAGTGTGCCCTAGCATGAATGAGTCTAGCTAGGGCATTCTCATCCTCCATTGAAGACTAAACCCTAAGCTAGGGTTCTTATCTTTTCTGTCTTAAGGGTTCCTTTAAACCCTCATCTTCACCAACCTCCTTCAGCACTCATCCTTCTCAAGCAGTCTTCTCCTTTTTTTCTGCAGATCGGGCAACTAAGTTTTTTTTTCTGTGGGCACTCCTTCCTTTCGTGGGTAGTCTCCATCCCTCTCCGGGTAGCCTCTAGAGGGCACTGCCCTCCCGGCACCTCCGGGCAGCATCTAGCAGGCATACCTGGGAGGGCCAAGGCCCTTATGGCACCCTCAGGTAGCTTGTGAGGGCTGGCGTGGCCTAACAGGCCCTCCGGGCAGCCCGAAGGCTGACCTGTGAGGGTCCTGTGGCAGCCTTACGGCTGTCGGGCCTTCAACAAGCCCTCGGGCCTTCCTGTAAGGATTATGGGTAGAGATGCTAGCCCTTTCGGGAAGTAGTAGCGCTGCCACTCAGGCTGCCAGACAGCAGAGACAAGGCAGACTAGTAGCATACGACCGGGCAGGAGAAAGGACGGGTAGATAGGGCAGAAAACAGAAATTTCGGGCAGGTGTACGAACCGGCAGTTTGATAGGGCACAAGTCAGATCTGAGATTTTTCGAGCAGCCTGCAATTGTTGGGCAGGAGAGAGAAAAGCCCTAATTCTGGAAAATCCCTAATTGGGCAATTTTGATGTAATTCTTGAAATTGATCTTCCATTTTTGTGGTTAATCCTATTGGGGTTTGTGGAGCTTTTTGAAGAATTTTAGTCATCTCGTTTACGAGATGAGTTACTAATGCTTTTTGGGGTTTTTGTCCTTCAAAGGTTTCCCCAGTGAAAAACTCTTGTGTCCATTGTGTTGATGTGATGGATGTTATTTTATTGCACTTGTCATTTGTTTGAAGTTAATCTGCAATTTTTTTAAGTATTCATGCTAATGCTAAAATTCAACATGGTATCAGAGCTTAGCATGTGAAAACACAATAAAGGGACACTGCTGTTGTTTTCCTAGACCTTGGGATAAGATTTGCAGACTTAACATTTGACTAAGTTGCAGAGATGGCCACCAATGTTTTTAGACCGGAAGAGAAGCTCTATGGTTCAACCAACTACAACTCCTGGAAGGCTAGGTTAACAACCATTCTAGAAGAGAATGACTTTGATGACATTGTTTTTAATGTCATGGAAGAGCCAACATCTAATGTTGGCAGGCTTGCTTACAAGAGGAAGCAAGGTAAGGCTAAAAGAATCATCTATGATTCTATCAAAGAAACTGTGATGCCCAACATCACAACTTTGAAGACTGCTAAAGAATGCTTTGATGCTTTGGCTAACCTATATGAAAAGAAGAATTCCAGTCAAAAGAGAGTCTCGAAGAAGAGGCTACGAACTTTGAAGCTGAACAAAGATGAAAGTGTTGCTTCCTTCTTCACAAAGATTGCACAAGTAAGAGATCAACTCATTGCTATTGTTATAACTATTGATGATGATGACCTTGTGCAAAATGTGGTTGATGGTCTCCCAAGCTCCTGAGAAACCTTCATGGCATCTGTCAGTGGACGTGAGAATCAACCAACCTTTGAAAGGCTCTGGCATGATAGCATAGAAGAAGAGGGGAGGACCTTAGGTAAGGTAACCAAGGAAGACATCCTTGCGCTTGCAGCTAAGACAAAGAAGTTCAAGAAGTCTTTCCATCAGCAAAAGAAGGGAAAGAAGCCTCGAGGCAAGTTTTTTGACATGTCAAAAGTGGAATGTTATAATTGCCATAAGTTTGGACATTTTGCTAAAGACTGTAGGCAGAACAAGAAGAAACCCAGGCATAGGTTTCAAGCTTTTGCTGCAGAAGCAGATGAAGAAGAAGAACCAAAGAAGAAGAAGAAAACCAAGGCTAACAAGGATGCAGAGCCTAGAAGAGAGTACTACTTGATTTCTGCTCTCACTAGTTCTTTCTCAGATTGTGCCATTTCTTGGTTGGTGGATGGTGGTGCCTCCAGGCACATGACAGGTAACCGTGGAGTTCTCACCAGTTACAGAAAGAAGAAGTTCACCAGACAGGTGGGACTCGAAGATGGCTCCACTTACAAGATTGAAGGAGTTGGCTCAACTTCACTTCAACTTGACTTAGGTACGGTTCTTCATATTGATGATATTCTTTATGTTCGTGGTTTAAAGAAAAATCTTTTATCTGTTACCGGCTTAGAAGACAAGGGTTATAGAGTCCTCTTCTTGGACAAGAAGGTCTTTTTATGGGCAAAAGACACAGATCTAAACTCAGTAGTACAGATTGGGGTTCGAGAGGGAGGCCTCTACAAGGCTTCCAAAGATTCTACTCATGCTTTGGTACATCACACAATTGATCCATGTGAACTTTGGCATAGAAGGTTTGGACGCCTTCACTACACAGCTCTCCCAAGATTGCAGAAGATGGTTACAGGTATGCTAGAAGTTTCTCCAAAACATGAAGGAATCTGCAAAGGATGTGCTCTAGGTAAGAACACTAAGAAATCCTTTCCCAGAAGCAAAAGTAGATCTAAAGCAATTTTGGATTTGATTCATTATGACATTTGTGGCCCTATGTCTTAACCCTCCTTGAGTGGGTGTTTATATTATGTCTTGTTTATTGATGATTACTCTCGGAAGTCATGGATTTACTTCCTCAAGGCCAAGGTGAAACCTTTGACAGGTTCAAAGAGTTCAAGACACTGATTGAAAATCAGACTGGCAGACACATTCGTATCTTGAGATCAGATAATGGAGGTGAGTATGAATCTAACGAGTTTGATGATTTTTGCCGAGAAGTAGGAATCAAGAAAGAGCTGACAGTGCCTTACAATACTCAACATAATAGGGTTGTAGAAAGGAAGAGTAGAACGATCTGTGAAGCTGCTAAAGCTATGATCACTGATCTAGATCTTCCTCTATCTTTGTGGGCTGAAGCTAGAGGTACTGCTATGTATATTCAGAACAGAAGCCCTCATGCTATCTTGGGGGAGAAGACTCTAGAAGAAGTCTTCTCCAAGAAGAAACTTGCAGTTGACTACATGAGGATTTTTGGCACTTCTGTGTACGTCCATGTGTCAAAAGAAAAGAGGGCCAAGCTAGAGCCCTCCGGTAAGAAAGGTATATTTGTTGGGTACAATGATTGCTCGAAGGCTTATCGAGTATATATACCGGGACAAAGACACATTGAGGTTAACAGAGATGTGATCTTCCATGAGGAAGCTGTGTTTCGTAAAACACTAGAGCTTTCAACGGAAGATACAGGTGCTCCACTTGAGTTTCCAGATTCAGAAATTAAGAGGGAGGAAGAGGAATTTGAGGACCAAATTCCAGATGCACATGAGGACATTGAAAGTCGACCAGAAGAACTACTTGAAGTTCCTCCTTCCAAAAGGAGACCTGCTTGGTATCGAGAGATGATGTAAGAAGGCAAGAAGTATAAAGATCCTCTTGGGACTTTCAGAGAAAGCATAAGACCACAGATGTACTCCGGTCTTATGAGTCAGGTTATCAGTTTAGAACCTTCATCATACGAAGAAGCAATAAGTAAACAAGTATGGGTTGATGCCATGATTGAAGAGTACAAGTCAATCATCAAGAATGATGTTTGGGAAGTTGTTCCTAGACCAACAGGAAAGTCAGTAGTGACTTCCAGATGGATTTATAAGATCAAGCATGATGCAGATGGCAGTGTGGAAAAGGATAAAGCTAGATTTGTAGCTCGTGGCTTCACTCAGAAAGAAGGCATTGACTATGATGAGATATTTGCTCCTGTTGCCAGGAATACTACCATTAGAACCATCATTTCACTTGCTGTAGTATTTGGATGGAAGTTATATCAAATGGATGTAAAGACGACCTTTCTCAATGGTAAGATTGAGGAAGAAGTTTATATTGAACAACCTGAAGGCTTTGTGACTCATGGGAAGAAGACCCATGTATGTAAATTGAAGAAAGCCTTGTATGGATTGAAACAGGCTCCGAGAGTTTGGTATGCCAGGATGGATGGATTTCTCCATAGCTTGGGGTTTTTCAAAAGTACAACTGATTCTAACTTGTACTTTAAGGTTGTTCATAATCATGTCTTGATACTTGTTCTATATGTAGATGACTTGTTTCTTATAGGTGATGAACAATTAATAGAACAGTGTAAGAGGGAGCTTACTTCTGAAAATCTCGGATTGATGCATTACTTCCTTGGCTTAGAAGTCTGGCAAAAGCTAGGTGAGATCTTCCTGACACAAGGAAAGTATGCAGTGGATATCTTGTAGAGATTTGGGATGTAGAACTGCAAGTCCATGAGTGTAACAATGACTACCAACTTAACAAAGTTGCGGAACTCAGTCACCAGTTCACAGAGTGTGGACTCTACTCTATACAGACAACTTATTGGTTCCCTGATGTATTTTGTGCATACGAGACCAGACATTTGTTACACAATGAATGCATCGTGTCAGTTCATGTCTGATCCGAAGCACATACACTTGGTAGCTGCCAAACATGTACTCAGATATGTGCGAGGTACTATCACTTATGGGCTCAGGTATACTTTCAGTAGTGGAGTATTGTTATCTGGATATTCAGATTCAGATTGAGCTGGCAGTGCAGTTGACTAGAAAAGTACCTCTAGTTATTGCTTCCGTATGGGATCAGCAATGATCTCTTGGTTCAGCAGGAAGGAGGGTTCCATAGCTCAGAGTACAACTAAGGCAGAGTATATTGCTGCAAGTGATGCCTGCAAGGAAGCAGTTTGGCTCAAAAAATTGTTATCTGGTCTGTTCGGGCGAAAGCTTGACTCAACGATCATCCATTGCGATAATCAGAGTTTCATAAAGCTTTCGGAGAACCCAATGTTTCATGATCGAAACACATTGAAATGAGGTATCATTTCATCAGAGACCTAGTGCAGAGAGGTGCTCTGAAGTTGCAGTACATTCGTACAGATGAACAGATTGCAGATNGTCAGCATCAAAGTTCGTGTATTTTCGTGACAAGCTTGGTATGGAAGAGAATTCCTCTCTTGCTGAGAGGGAGTGTTGATTTTTTTGAGCAGCATCGAGAGATATTCTCTTAGGAGAATGGGGACACCTGGTTCGGGACCACGGTGTGGACTCAGCCTAGTGTTGAGTGACCATTTTGTTGAATGGTAGATTTCTGGTCCTTGACCATGATATAAACCCAACTCTACCATGGGTAGACTCAACCCAGTGTTGAGTGACCATTTTGTTGAATGGTAGACATCTGGTCCGCGACCACGATGTGGACAAGTCTAGTACTGGTAGACTCAGCTTAGTTCTGAGTAGCCATTCTCTTGGAGAATGGATGCACCTGGTTTGTTAACAGGAAGGCACTATAAGCCTTAGACTTGGTTTAGGCATGTGAGACACTCTGACCCTTAATCAATGGACTTGTGGTCTTCTCCAAGGCTTAGCTATCCTTGGCTAAGAAACCTGAATGGTAGATATTTGGTCTGCGACCACGATGTGGACCAGTCTAGTACTGGTAGACTTAGCTTAGTTTTGAGTAGCCATTCTCTTGGAGAATGGATGCACCTGGTTTGTTAACAGGAAGGCACTATAAGCCCTAGACTTGGTCTAGGCATGTGTGACACTTTGACCCTTAATCAATGGACTTGTGGTCTTCTCCAAGGCTTAGCTATCCTTGGCTAAGAAACCTTAGTACCCGATCTTGGTGTCACATAGAGTGTGAGATAAAAGCATTAGTAACTCTCTCGGCTTATGATGATATACTTTGAATGGAATTAAAAGACCACAGGTAATGACCACAGAGGCACTTGGATAAAGGATAAAAGCAAAAGTAAAAAATACATAAGGACTTTTGGACCACAGGTGAAAGTCAAAAATACAGAAGGACTTTTGGAACACAGGTGAAAGTGAAAAATACATAAGGACTTTTTGTAAAAGTCAAAAATACATAAAGGACCTTTTAGACTACAGAAAGGTAAAAAGGTAAAAGTGAAAATTAGAAAAGAATAAAATAATATTATTTTGTTCTTTCTAATTTTGCTCCATTTACAGGTGACTCAAGGATATAAAAGAAGATCAAGCCAATTCATTATCACACACACACTTGCTCTCACAGGTACAGCTGCTATTTTGAAGATCTCACAGGTTAAAGAAGAAAAGTTCATGAGTGTGCCCTATCATGGATGAGTCTAGCTAGGGCATCCTCATCCTCCATTGAAGACTAAACCCTAAGCTAGGGTTCTTATCTTCTCTGTCTTAAGGGTTTCTTAAAACCCTCATCTTCAACAACCACCTTCAGCACTCATCCTTCTCGGGTAGTCTTCTCCATTTTTCGGGCAGATAAGGTAGCTGAGTTTTTTTCTATGGGCAATCCTCCTTCCTTTCGTGGGCAGTCTCCATCCCTCTTCGGGCAGCCTCTAGAGGGCACTGCCCTCTTGGCACCTCCAGGCAGCCTCTAGCAGGCATACCCAAAAGGGCCAAGGCCCTTATGACACCCTCGGGTAGCTCGTGGGCAAGCCCGTGAGGGATGTCGTGGCCTAACAGGCCCTTCGGGCAGCTCGAAGGTAGACCTGTGAGGGTCTTGTGGCAGTTGTAAGGCTGCCGGGCCTTCAACAAGCCCTCGGGCCTGCCCATTTACGACTGTCGGGCCTTCAACAAGCCCTTGGGCCTGCCTGTAAGGATTACGGGAAGAGCTGCCACTCATGCTGCTAGACAGGAGAGACAGGGCAGACGGGCAGCATACGGTTGGGCAGGAGAAAGGACAGGCAGATAGGGCAGAAAACAAAATTTTTGGGTAGGTGTACGGACAGGCAGTTTGACAGGGCAGAAGTCAGATTTGGGCAGATGTGAGATTTTTCGGGTAGCCTGCAATTGTTGGGAAGGGGAGAGAAAAGCCCTGATTCTGGAAAATCCCTAATTGGGCAATTTTGATGTAATTCTGGAAATTGATCTTTTGTTTTTGTGGTTAACCCTATTGGGGTTTGTGGAGCTTTTTGAAGAATTTTAGTCATCTCATTTATGAGATGAGTAACTAATGAATTTTAGGGTTTTTGTCTTTTAAAGATTTCCCCAGTGAAAAGCTCGTGTGCATTGTGTTGATGTGATGAATGTTATTTTACTGCACTTGTCATATGTTTGAAGTTAATCTGCAATTTTTTTAAGTATTCATGCTAATGCTAAAATTCAACATAACCATGGTACCAGAGTAAATGAAACATCTACTAGAATCATTTTAACCACCATACATGAGGACATTAAAATACTTTAGAATTGAACCAAGTTAAGAATGTAGTTTAAAGTTTTAAACTTTAATACGAGTATTTGCGGGTTGACCTAAAATGGGTATATTCCTCTTTTAGGTATGAGAGATAAGGATTGGGATTTTCTTAAGATAGTTGGGATCTACCATGTTATACTTGCAACTTGGGTAACATCCCTATGGGGGACAACGTTTACATCCATGCGAAGGATATACAGAAAAAAATGAGATAACCTCGATATAGAGAAAAAGAGCATTTATTTTTATAAACAAAAGAAGACAGATTTTAAACTATTAAAGAAGATAAAATTGGTCTTGTGGCAAATGACGAGGTGATTGGGCTTTGGATTAACAAGCTGGGTACAAATCTCTTGCGTGGGTGTGGATGAGGTTAGGTGCAATTCTTGGGTGATTTTGACAATGTAAAAATGCCCCTCAGAGCACCACAACTTAGTCAAAGGACAATTGTAATTTGTAAGTGATTATAAGTAGCATTTGCAATAACAAATTGCACCTCAAGGAGATTGATGAACAATATCTAAGTAGCTATCCTACATTATGTACTTTGGTCAGCCTGCATACCATAAATTCAAGCTGCCCTTATGCGGTTATGTCTAATGGGTTGATATCACTTTAGAGGGTAGATGCATGAGCATTTATACCGTTCTAGGCCGCCTTACTTCCTACAATTTTGATACATTTTCTCGTCTAATTAGTGCACAGTTTCCTTTAATTACAATAACATTTTGCCCCATTAAAATATTTTCGTAGTTGTATGAGAAAATTGGCATTTTTTCTTCTTCTAGGAATGTTCATGATCACCATCCATAAGTTCAAATGTTATTTATGAACTATTTCCTTTGTTTTCATCAAGCCCTTTTTGTATTTGACTAATAAGATTATTATAAATGATTTAGTTGATTATTGTTGTTACGAGAATTTTTACTTAGGATAGTAAGGAGACTACGAAAGGCCCATATAATCACTGACAAGTGACAATGCCGGTTTCCCATATAAATGTTGTGGCATATACATACTACACTGCTAGTCTAATGTAGGTTTCCCATATACATGCTTATGTACCACACTATTAGAGACATCTTCTTTCAAATGCATTATTAACAATACCTTAGACTGTTATGGTTGTTTAACCACCTAACATTAACCTTGATTTACCTCTTGGTCACATGCCATGTCACTAGCATTAATATGATTACATAATGCTATTTTACATTTAATAATTTTAATGTTAGAGCTCGATGTTTGCTTCTACACCACCCCCCTCAAAATTGAGCTGCAAATTAGAACTTTTAAAGCTATATGAACTATTAGAGAAATACTTCATAAAAGTGTTGTCAGCAGTCCTACGATCACACTAAATGCGAAAAACCCAACATTAAATATATGTTAGCTAATGGGGAGGCTAAATAACTTATCACTTGGTCAATAGAAAAGCTTAGAATGTTTGTATATATCGGTGGTGGAAAAAATTACGAGAGTAACGTGGGAAGATGTAGGAGGCCTATGGGATTGAAAGGTATTGTTTTGCTCTCTAAGGTGTTTATTTGTTGTGCTTGTGGGGTTGTGTCTTGGTCGTGGATTTGACCACTTTAAGTGAAAGGGTTTTGAAATGGTGACCCTTGGGGGTTCTTCGCACTATTTTCTGCCCAAATTTTGACAGAGTTTCCCCTTGTAAAACCCTAAACCTGCTAAAAACAACAAGCAAAAAGTGGTAAAAGATACCCAAAATCACTATGGGATATCTTGCATACAAGCGTAAAAATTTGCTCAAGATATGTAATAAAAATTATAGAATCAACGGCTTCAAATAACTTGTAAAATGAAGACCTAAACTAGACTTGAAGATGCAAATAGACATAAAGAAAAATGCAGAATTTTTTTGAAGCAAGGAGTTATTGTGCTCTTTGCTTTTAAAATGGTTGAAGAAGTGGGGTATCTAATCAAAGAATCCCACTCTTCAATTCAAATAATCTGCAACTTGAAAGATAAGCTAAACAAACACAAAGAGAGGTGAGATTCTCACAATGATTAAAGAAATTAAACTATTCAACCAGGAAATGCTTGAAGTTCTTGAATGCAAGAAATAAAAACTCATAAGATCTACACAAACTAAGAAGATCTTACCAAGGAAAAACAGTTTGCCTCTTTGGATTCACTTGTACTTGAAAAAACTTGAGAAAACGGGAGCAAGTCACCACCAAACAAGACAAGATCTCCTCCAATGTTTTTAATTAAAAATGCCCAATGGCTGGAAACTACAGTAATCTCAAAGAATGAGAGCAAATTGGAAGCAAGAGAGAGCAAGAGAGTGAGAGCATGAGAGATTCTAACCCAAATGAGGAGGGGAAGCCTCCTTAAATAGGAAAAGAGTGAGAGGGGACCCCATTTACATGTTTGCCACTTGTCACATGAAAGAGGGAAGGGCTCATGGAGAGGGGGGTGCATTCCCTAGATCGGGCAACTTCAAACTTAAGAAACACTTGCATGGGGGGTCCATTTTTGCCTCTAATGTTACCTTAGGAACATATTATAACATTTGGAAACTTAATTTCCCCTCTCCAAGTGACTTTAGTCACTCTACAAAATTTTGCCATTCTGATTAATGGGCAATTTTCTTGATTTTTTGGACAGACATAGGAAAATGTGTCCAAAACCTTGGCAAAACTTGTTGAAATTACTTCAAACTTGTCCAAGGGTGTAGGGGGTCTCATGCCATTGATTTTGGGTACCCATACCCCTATTTATGGGAATTAGGAGCCACTTATCCCTCTTTACATTACAACTTTTTTTTATGCCGAGGGACATTTTCTAATCATCAAAAATTAAAAACTCCTAGGCAATACTTAATGAAATTCTGCAAGACTCTGGATAATGTCTAGCATGGTAATATACAACATTCTTAGACCTTAATCACCCCATGGACTTGATCATTAGAACGCCTTTCACCACTTTCAAGGAATTTTTGAGTGAAAAACTCAGATAATTAAAATCACTAAAGTGGAATTTTAATTATCCAAGGGAAAAACACTCGATGAAAGGACTTCCCTAATGATAATGCCCTAGGCAACTAAATTTTACAAAATTTGACCTTTTATGCTGACATATCATTACAAAATCCCACGTAGGGGTACATAAATTTCATGGAAAGAAGATAAGATGAGAAAGGACTGCCTCGCTTTAAAAACTTTGTCAAGTACATCATTCTCGTCTTCAAGGCACATGATACATGTGCAAGGTATATGGTTGCCCATCTAGGTAGTTAGGTTGTTAACAGGTTCCATGTGCAAGGTATATGGTCGCCCATCTAGTTGGTTAGGTTGATAACAGGTTCCATGTGGGGGATAACTCTTAGAAATCTTTTGATAAATGATCAGGTCTGGAGCAATACCTGCATGTACTTGTATCTGTAGAACTCAAGGCACAAAAACTGGACTGAGTCTTGGAAGATGTGATGAGACAACACTCATGATATGACTCAGTAACACATCCAAGTCTCATTGATCACCAGTAATGCCCATGCCTACCCAAACTGTCTGAAGACAAATTGAAACTCAAACTTTGGCCTTGTCTCAGTTTGGAGCTACTGGCGTGGGCTCAGTGGAAATTCATTGGCCATTTTGGTAACAAGCCTAATAAACCTACATGCATGAAGAGACTCAATAGCAAATTCGTCATCATTTATTCTACAGACTCCTACACCTACGAAGACTGGAAAGGGAAAAAACATTATTGGCTCAAATAGGAAACATATCAAACTGATTAAAAAATAACACTACTCAAAACCAAACTTCTAACTAATGTTCAATAAAAAACAGATTGAACTTATTAACACCTAATTATTTACCATAAATATATACATAGACAACCAGTCAAGTGTAATGATAAAATTTTACAACCAGTGGAACTACTAATAAAATTTGTCAATATTTATTATTAATGGATCTCCACCTATGTTTGACTGCTGCAGAGGCAATGTTGCCGGTTGCAGTTCATGTTTGAGTGCTAGACAGGATCTCAATGCTCCTGGTTGCAGTACATGATGCACTGGCTGCTTGTATAGTTTCCTCATTATCAAGGAACAATAGATCCAAAGCTGCTGCGAGTTGATTTTCTAAACACCGCTTCCATCCATACTTGAACAAAATCAACCCAATCCCTGTTTACTAAACAATCGTCAAATTCATTATCAAGTACAGAAATTATGATAGGGAAAGAAACCTTTACTGAATTTGACAATTTCCGCAATTAATTAAGGCCACAGCCCCTTATATGCAAGGCGCTGCTCATGGCATGTGAACTGCTCTCTTAAATAGGCTAAAGACTTCCTCAAAACAAATCATACAAGTTCAGGCGCACAATGGGTGTCACTCCCTCAGAAAGTCAGAGATTCCCAAGGATCAATAATGTATGCTAAAATTTGTCATCATAATAATATGATGTAATACCTTACCAAAGGAGGAGGTTGCAGTCCTTAATGAGGCCCCAAGAGCCAATTACTGTGCAATAAATGCGCAAGGCTCATGCAAATGGTGATAATGAGAGTGATGTGAAATGAGGAGAAGAGGGTGTGTACATAATGCGTTATTTGACATTTGACACCCTCCTGAATGATGTACCCATATAATATGAATGATGCTCCTACGGGGTCCTGTTGACAAGGAGCCATTGTAACAATGCCCCTAATGGGCCTGGAGGATGCCGAGGCTACTGTCCTAGTAAGAGGCATCTTCTATGACTGATGTTGCTTCTTTTTAAAATTAAATTATATATATTGTTTTTTTATGTCAAAGCTATATTTAATTATTTAGTTATAACAATTTTTTTCCATGAAAAAATCATTATATTTGTTAATTGTTATTTCAAAAGAGAAATCAAAATATACATCTTCGAGTCTGGACGCTTTTTTGTAAAGTCTGGATATCTCCTAAAAACCAACCCTGTAGCTACATATTATAGTCTTCCCAGTATCAAAACATTTATGGCCAAAATTGTCCTCAGATTATCATTAAACATTTTTTAATACAAGAAACTCAATTCCCCTAAGACTACTTGCATCAGCCCATCTCACTGTTTATAAGAGGGATAAGGATAATTCTGGTGAGCCCATTTAGCCTGTGAATTCTTGATAGAGCTGGATACCTTCCTGCAAATGAAGAGCAAACTTTGAGAGGGAGTCTGCCTTTGTATTGAACTGTCTAAAAATGTGTAAGAAAGTGATAAAATTAAACTGGGATTTTACCTTCAGTATTCTGTTCATAATAGGGCCTAGGACCAAATTAGTGGTTGGACACTTTTCATTACACTAGTCCATTACTTGCATGGGCATTGGTAGTCAATTTATTTTTGAACATAGCAACCTTGCCTGTAACATGTATCCTACTGCATCCATTCTTATTGAAAATGACTGGGGGTGGTACATTATATTACCCCTACATGCTATTGATGAACTAGGCAATTTGTGTACACTGTAAACCTTTGTGACTTGGAAATGGTTTCGGGTTTGATTAGAATGGGCTTTGGTTTTAGAAACTGCTCTTGTAACCTTTATTGGTGTCTGCTAGATGCAAAAATAGTGAATGAATTTATTCTTTGGTTCTAGAAACTCCTAAGAAGCTTAGAACAGTTCAAAAAATGGCTGAGAAACTTGTTAGACATTTCCTCTGAGGAACATTGTTTCTTCTTTTTATGTTTTCTAATTTAAGCCAAGTTACCAGGACCAGGACACAGAAATGGATCTGCTGTATTTTTGAAAGACAGGATCCAGATGTACACTGTAAACCTTTGTGACTTGGAAATGGTTTCGGGTTTGATTAGAATGGGCTTTGGTTTTAGAAACTGCTCTTGTAACCTTTATTGGTGTCTGCTAGATGCAAAAATAGTGAATGAATTTATTCTTTGGTTCTAGGAACTCCTAAGAAGCTTAGAACAGTTCAAAAAATGGCTGAGAAACTTGTTAGACATTTCCTCTGAGGAACATTGTTTCTTCTTTTTATGTTTTCTAATTTAAGCCAAGTTACCAGGACCAGGACACAGAAATGGATCTGCTGTATTTTTGAAAGACAGGATCCAGATGTGGTGGGGAAATGTCATGTGCAAAAAATTTAAAAATCATTTTACAATTTGTTAAAAAAGCATAGAAAATTCAAATTTAAGAGTCAAGACCATTCATGGGCCCTTGTATATTAGCCGTCCATGGACCCATGTATATTAGCCATCCATGAACTGCATAGGTGCTTAGCATTAGGGAGGATGCATGTGATACTAGGTATTCGGGACAGATTTTATCTTACAATAAAACAACATTAAAACCATAAGTAATAACCTAATTTACCAGGATACAGAAAAGGATCCCGATATGATTATGGATTCATCAGAGTTTTGAAAAGTCGGGATCTGGATATGGCGGAAAAAGGACAAGTACAAAAAATATAAGAATTAAGAATATTTTTATAATAAATAAAAAAAGAGCTGGGAATCAAAACCATTCAGGAATAAGAAGAGTAGAACTGTAAGTTGTATCCAAAAAATAGAGTTCTCATGCATATTAATATTAGCCACCCAGATACCATGACTGATAATTTGATAAGTTATAACCATCATTGATAATTGATCATTTTAAAGACCATTTCAACATGAGCATGAAGCAGGTCATAACAACTTTTTTGTGAGCCACATCCACATGTCCATTTCGGCAATGAATAAAGTAGTTTACTTGAAGGTTGTGGCAGGACTAAATAACATTGCGGCTGAAGGAGCAACAACGTAGCACATAAGGATAGATCAGAGTCTCAGACCTTGACCATAATGATAGATCAAACCTTGAAAGCAGACCTTGACCATAATGATAGATCAAACCTTCAGAGCAGACCTTGATAGATCAGACCCCAAGAGCAGATCTTGACACAAGGATAGATCAGGCCTTGACCAAGAATGGGCTTTAGGGATTTGGGAGTTTTTAATTATAAATCAATATTTTGGAGGATCGGTGGGTCAAAAAAGCACTGGAAGTTTCAGGACCAATTTCAAAATTTCAGAATCCATTTCATGGGTTCTGTTTCCTTCTCCGGGGAATCCACTTCAATGATGGATCTTGGGTGGATCTGGATTGGATCTGAGGATCCTACGCACTGGGGTGGCAGATCCGGTAACACAGGTTATAACCAAGAATTAAAGTTTCGATGCATATTATCCATCCATGGACCCATGTATATTATGATTTATCCATCCATGGTCTGATGTATATTGGCCATCCATGAACTGCATAGGCACTAGCATTAGGGCAGATGCATTGGAGACTAGGTATTCTGAACATTATTATCTTACTGCTTTTGGCTGGTGTGCATTTTTGTTATGCTTTTACATCATTTTGTCCTCAGTAGTTTCAGGTTTTGGTATGATTAACATTCCTTTCTGTTTTGAAATGCAGGCCACTGTAATTGACCCTGCTGACATTGATTCTCTTGAATTGGCTTTGGAGCAAAACAATGTAGGTTCTTAAGGCTGTCCATATATTTCATTCTTCAGACGTGGAAAAAATGTTGATTTCATTTTTTTCCATTTAACTTCATCTAAGCCGTTCACATGTTCAGCTAATTGCTAGTTTTACTTTGCAGGTTTCGCTGTTCTTCTCCGAGTCTCCAACAAACCCTTACCTTCGATGTATTGATATTGAGCGAGTCTCCAAGATCTGTCACAGAAAGGGTGTATTGGTTTGTATAGATTGTACTTTTGCAACACCTGTTAACCAGAAGGCATTAGCATTTGGTGCAGACATTGTATTACACTCAGTAACTAAGTATATTGGAGGTCATAATGATGTAAGTATTTGATGTTTCTCATGATCTAGAGCTATCATATTCATTCTATTTTTTTTAATGAAATGCCTCTTTCCAAGTCTCTGATCCTTTGTTTTGTATCAGGTTCTTGCAGGCAGTTTGAGTGGTTCAAACGAGATTATTGGTGCAGTACGTGCTTTGCACAATATCTTGGGAGGTGTATTAAGTCCGGTAAGTTATGGAACCTTTGCTATGCAACTAAAAAGAAGCAAAACATAGGTTGTGCATTTCCCATTATTAAAGATTGACAAATTGGTATGAAATATATCAATGCAAAAGGAAAGCAACAGATAGAAACAAATAATTCTAAGGGAACACAATGAAAGAAAGTGAGTATCAAGTGCTTAATTAAGTAGGAAATATGTATAAGGACATCATGTTTTGATTTATTGGTAATTGAATCTAGGGATAGAGTTATCTGCCTCTCTTCCCAAACAAACAAATTGGATAGATGTTTTACTTGTTAGAGGAATTTTCCCCACTACTTACAGATAGTTAATGTGCAAATTTAAGCAGAATGCTGCTTACTTGATCCTTCGTGGTATAAAGACCCTGCACCTTCGTGTACAGCAACAGAATTCAACAGCTTTAAGGATTGCCCGCACTTTAGAGGCACATCCAAAGGTATGAGTAATGGTTGAAATTTTCATTGGTGAATGGAAGTGTGGTAGTTTCCAAAAATGCATAACTTATGTTGTACTAACAAGGTTAGATAGGGATGCTTGAGAATCGAGATGCTTCGTTTTTTTATCATTCAACATTACAGACATTTATACCAAGCTTGTGATTTGAAATTGTTTCAAATTGTGCCAATTTTGATGTATTTGAGGAGGTATCGACCATTTTGTTTGGTGTGATTATTCACCCACCTTCTGTCCAACCCTCTCCTTGTCACAAAAGCTCAATTCCTATCAATATTGATTTGGCTGGCATGGAGAGAGTTTCACAACAAAGTAGTGTTGATTTCAGCTGTGGTTTAAGTTAGGTGCAGCTAAACATGTTTTATGTTAATTTTCTTGCTTGTCTTTTCAATGAGAATGGTGTTTTTGTTGCCTGGAAGATATCATACTCATTGATTTTTCCTTCATTACTGAACTCTGTGGGAGGACGCACAAGAATGCAATGAAAGAAGAAAGGTACAGAGCTATGGATATTAGAATTGCGAGTGTTGATATCCATTCATGGTTCAACTTAAAGCTCCTTACTGTGGGAAAGTGATCTCAATTAATGATTTCCTGTGTAGACATTTAATCTCTAAGATTTTATTGGGCAATTATTACTTTAAACTTTAAAGTTCTTAGTTGCCAGAGATTTAGCTTATTATTGTTCATGGTTGCTTACTGTTTTGTTGTAACTGCACTATTTTTTGGTGCATTGTATCGGACATTTAACGGTGTTGCTTTTTTCATATTAATTTATTTCCTTTGGATAAAGTCTTCTTTCTGATTGCAAATGCAGAATTTCAGAGCATGCAGGCAAGGCATTTGCATCTCCATTTCATTGTATTTTGATGGCTTTATCTCGTCTTTGTTTTGAACACAATTATAGATGAAAGAGCACTGAGCTATCTATATTTCATGTGTCTTGGGGGGCGGGGTGGGCGGTGGAGGGTGCATGAGTTTTGGAGACAGCTTGAGACACCCTCAAATTTGGGAGTGACCCTTAAAAAATTGAAAAATTAATATTTTCTAATATACTCAATAGCATGATGTATATTTTCTATAGTATAACACTATAAATAAATATTCTATATTACTTTACATAATATAGAATAGTATAATAACATATATTGTCAATGGGGTCTTGGTTAGTTGGTAAAGAGGGGGGTGTCTCATACCCTTTGCCAAGGTTCAAATCCTCCAAAGGCACATTCCATCCCTTGTTGTCGTCTTGTCCATACAAGTGCACTGTTTCATCATTCATGTGATTGGGGCATAGGTGTAATTCTTGGGTGAAATGGTGGATGTTAATATCCCCTAGCTGTGGCTTCTTAGTTGAAGGCATCTTTTTTAGTAGTGTTGCAAAGGTCTCCGATTTTTCTTGATATTTCTGAGTTTTTTCAAGTTTCCATTTTTTTCAGTTCCAAGCTTAGTTTCTTTGTGAAACCTCAGTGGTATATTCATTGAAAATATATTTGCGACATTGTTTTGCTAGTGTTGTAAGCTAGATACATTCCATTGTAGTACTCCCAGTATGGGGAAGGGCATATTTGCCACACATCCTATCTCTTCTCTTCTGCTTTTTGGGAAGAGCATAGTTACTGCACTTCCTAGCTCTGTTCTGCTTCCTCCACTTGCTGACTCCTTCTTCCTTAAACTTATGAACTCCTTGGCAACAAGCCATTGCCTACTTGTCTTTGTGATTTTATAACTTCCTCCCTCAAATTTTCTGACAGATATGGATTGTCAGCCTATCGTCCAACATTATTGCAATAGATTGAAGACATCTGTCTTTTGTTTGATAGGAAAAGGGATTATATTACCAGGGACTAATAGATGTGCATGATTTTTAAAAGCTAGAGGTGCTGGAGGATTGCCTTTCTTGCCAGAACTGCCATACTATCACTGATGATATTGAGCCATACAGAATCTTTAATTGCTGGTAATTAGTATTAGCTACATACAGATGGACTGTATATACTAGACTTGTATATAATGCTGTTATATCAAAAACTTATTCATATAGAGGGATCACAAAACATTTATCCAGATGAGAATAGAGCCGTAGATGAAGTTTGGGCAAATAAGACAAAACTGACTCTTTAACTTTGAAATCAAAACCTCCACAATTTCAAAAGGAGATGTAGAAGAGAGTGACATTACTCCTCTGGGATGTCAGACTTTTCTGCTGAAACTTGGCCTGGAATCAGCTGCCCTAAGAATTCCTCTTCAACGGAAACAGGCCTGTCACCCAACAACTTGTCCATATCTGAGGAGAGCCTCTGTACAAACTTGAGGATATCGTTTTTAATTTAAAAAACCACTGAGTTTATTATCTCCTGTTCTTTATCTATCTACTGAAGCATTTCCTTCCACAATTTTCGCTCCTCTCTAACTTACAGCATAAATGTGTCCTGGTTGTCTTTCTTCTGAAGGAAATCCTTCCTCAGGTCTTCTACTGGCTCCTTTTTGGTCTCCTCTGCTAGTTGGCGAATGGTTACCTCTCTGTTTTCTTCCATTTTATCATACCTTTCTCTACTCCTGCCAGGAATGCAGGATCTCTTAATTCATAGATGCTGCAATAATGAAAGCATTCCTCATCTACCTGGACCCTCCAAGGTCCACCCAAGCTAGGATAGGGCCTATGCTGTCCTCCCTGCAGCCTAAAAAATCGGCTACACTACTCTTTCCACTGAAACATCTGGATCCTTCCTGATTACTGAATATCTTCCACAGCGGGTAATCTGTTTGCCTTTTTGATCGCCCGCTCTACTGCCTTGTGCCCTAGCGAATGACTTGTAAAGTGGGTAATGCATCTGCCTCTTTGACTGCTCTCCCCTCTGCAACCTTCTGCATATTGCAATTGAACCGCTACCTGTTTCCATGTATTGTTTTTTCTTCTGCCAGGGACTAGAATTGACAAATGCTGCTCAGACTCCCATTACAATGGAGGTGAAGGGGAACCCTGCAATCTATATACTGAGTAATGGATTTTCCATCCATTTCGAGAATGGGATCGAGGAAAACCATTTTAGGTTGTGTTTTTTTCTTTTAAACTTTTTGATATTTGATCTAGGATGGCTTATGCAAGATGAAGATATACTATATAACTACGAATTTATATCAATTATAAGGATTGCTTGTGTGATGTACTTGACAGAACCCATGAAGAGCCATCATAAAATTATAAGAACAGGCATGAAGCTATATAACCTAAAGGGGATAAAAACATATAGTTAATATGTTTCCTTTAGGCTAGTTCAGAGTTTGTTCACATCGAGTCTTTTGAGATATACCACCATATTTTGAGGTCTTAAAGTATTTGTTATGTTTGTCACTTAAAAATACATCGAGTTAAGGACCGCCTCATCTTTCAATGCATAGTATACTAGGAGACTGGGGGTGGGGGGGGATTCCATTGCATCTACATAGAGTCAGGGGGATCCCTTATAATTTTCATTAGGTACTAGAACCAAAGTTATCTACGTTTGTTTCTAAGGGAGGTACTAGGTCTTAGGGGACAAATTCTACAAGGTCCACCCAGGATGTACTTTGTTAGATTGAATACTACTCTCTTCCTCTTGACCTTGATGACGAATGATTGTTCTCGATGTGTAGAATTCATGTGGCATCAACTTCTAGATTGGTAAGACCCCTCATCTCCTCTAGACTCGGAGCTAATACATAGGTTCTTGCTAGGACTTATATGAGGTTTTGCTCACAACACAAGTCTTAGCTTGGATCTCATTAGGCCAATATACATCCCAACTAAATTAGACTTTAGAGCTAGACTTGCCCCTCACAAAGTATTGACAAGTGTTATATCACTTGGTTATTTGATGATCTTGAGTATCAAAGGAGTTTCAATAGAGATGATAGTTGTATGTTTATGATCTCACAACTCTACCCCTAGGGTCTTTTTAGAATTCTTTAAATGACATCTTCTGGCTTAGTATCGACTTTTTCTTGACAATTATTGGTGATAGGGGTTTGCCTTCTCTTCCCTCCGCTCCCACTCATATTCCATCTATGATGTTGGTATTGATCTATGGTCTCGTTTTTATATTTATCCCCACCTCTTATTGGGGCATTGAAGATTATGATGTTGTCTTTGATGAACCTTTTCCTCATGGCTCACCAAGATTTCTATTGTTAGTTCTTGCAAGTGATGATTCCAGTGGTGCTTCTCTACATGTGTCCATGAATCATGACTCTTCTCTTCTCAGGCTGCTTGTTGATAATTCCTAGCTAGTTGTAGTAGACCTTTCCTCATCTCCATTTGATGTTGGTCCACCTATATGTAAATCCTCTGGGTACTTAATCTTATTTACCATACAGTTTGTTTGGGACCCCTTCTTCCTCTGGTTCATTCTCTCTCTTGGATTTGTCTTCCAATTCTCATTCTTAAGATAAGGTTACTATTATCCCAGTGTGCAGTCTAGTAGTGCTTAGTTTAGTGATGGTGCTTTCCACTTGGATGTGCATTTGTTGGATGACCATGATCCTACTTATCCATTGTTTTTGTCTATGCCTAATTTGATTTGTGTTATTCTCATCAATGCTGCCTATTTTCTTGAGGGTCCTTCCACAACGGTTCAAATCGCCCTACCATGGGCCCTCCTCTTCTTGACAAATAATATTTGCTTTGCCAAAGACTTTTTATACCACGATCAATCCCAATGAAAATCATGAAGGTCTTCTATGGGAGTGGGATGGCTTTTGGTGACCCCCCTAACTCATCATTACAAGGGGTATTGTGATGATTTGTGGATGTAATACCTTCTTTATTTCCCCTTGTTTTGCTAGAGGAAGGGGGAGTGGGGAGGTGTTGTAAAGATTATGGTTAATCTTCACCTCAACCCATGCTTTTTTGATGTATTGGTGGCTTTATTGAGTCTACATATGGGTCCACTTTAATGTATTTCTCTATATTTGAGTAGGTCAACTATAGTCACCTTGTTGGAGCTTGTGCTCTAAGACCTAAAGGAAGTGTATAAATAAAGCACACACACTTGTAATTTATTCACTGTAGTTATTATTTGATAAGGGCATAAGGGCAATCTTCCTCTAGTGCACTTCTTTGGTCCATGTGCTTGGGTTTTACAACAATCTCTCTTATGTTCATCATTTAAGTGTTGTTTCATTTTTGTTCTATTTTTTGCTTGGTTGGATTAGGGGTTATTTGGGATTTCACTACAGATTCACTATCTTATGATCTCAACAATGATGCCAGGAAGGATCTTGTCAAAAACAAGAAAAGAGTAATATAATTCATCAGGGCCTAAAACATAGTGGGATGCAAACCCTAAAGATCTTGACTTGGATATAATTCTTTATAACTTGAAGATTCCTCTTTTGCGTGTGCACTGGGGTCTTCTTCAAAGCTCAGTGCCAATACCACCACCATTGCCAACTGGTTCGTATGCCCATGCACCTACGAATGAGATGTTTAATGATGAATATTTATCCAGTTCATTTGTTTATGAAACTTTAAAGATTAATTTATAAAGTTTATTAATTCTTTTACTCTTTACCATTGTTGTATTGTTATGTAATGTAATATATTAAGGCTACGGGTCTACCTTTTTTAGGGTTATGAATTGTGATTTTTTGCTTGTGTTTGTTATTAACTTTGTTCTTAAAGTAAATATCTCAAATATAACAGAAATTATTGTTTCCGTTTTTTGCTAATATTTTGGGAGACTCATTTCTATTTCCGTTTGAGAAACTTTTGTCATTTTGTTATTTTTGATTACTTGGCACTTAATCATCGCGCATCTCTAGTTTTTACCTCCTTGGCTTGTGAACCTTTATAGCTGCGACATTTGTTTATTAGTCTACAAGCATATTTTCTTGTCTTTTACCATATGGTTCAAAACTATTAAAGCATGCAACATATTTTTGGCCTCATCCACCTTCACCTTCAGTCTAATTTTCCCTGCAAAACTTGGATACTTAAAATTAAGTATCCATAAACTATTATAGTAACTTGTGTTGTATCTTTCGAGGCCATCTGAGCATTAATACATGTGCATCAATACGTCAAGACCTGCTTAACAATACAACCTACTTCTAGGCTTATTAGGCATTACTATATAGATGAAAATCTCCATGTACCTCTTCCAACCTTTATCGATGGATAATAGAGGAGTTTCTTTTTGTTGATCAATGAACAAGACGAGTAGAAGTAGGTGGAAGTGTTTGTAGAACATAAGCAACAACCATGAGGGCCCAACACAACGTTGGATGTTGTGAAGCTAAATGCAAGGATCTTGCATCTGGAAACTTGTCAGTTGTTGTGGGAAACATCTTTGTTACATGAATATGATCACCATCATAATCGCCCAAAAGTTCAAAATTCAAGCGCTCTAAACCAATGTCTCCATAGTCCAAATTAGCCTCCTTTATATTGTTGTCCCAAGTCACATATGTTCTATCATTCTTCGTTACTTCAAAATAACAGGACAACAACCTCAAGAGTAGTGCACATAAACCAAGCTTTCTTCCTGATCTACATGCATGTTGTTTCTCTTCATGATGTGGATGAAGCTGTAGGCAGTGTTTTAAAACTCGAAACCGGGAGTCAAACTGATCAAGGGTCAACTCGGACCAGACCCATAACCGATAATGAACCAAAGAGGTTTGATTTCAATGACTTGAACTATTCAAAATACATAAAAAAAAATCAATTTTAATGAAAAAAATATAATTGATCCGTATAATTGAAAAATTCCTTGGCATTTCTTTTGGCATTCGTGGCAAAAAAAATTGTATAAACGAGAATGAAGGTGCCCACTTTCTCGGCCGCGAAGCCATCTCCCTTTGTGTAGGCGCCTCCACCATCGTTTTGGTACCCTGCATGACGTGAACAAGAACATGAACATGAACTTGAACCAGAGTGAGAGTCCTCTTCTTCGTCGGGGAAGGAGTAGTGAACATAAACATGGACATGAACGTGATAGTGACCGCCACACTCAAAAGACAAAGTCCATGTGATAGAAGAAGAAGGTGCAAATGCATCAACCGTCACGAATATGCTTGCTTGGAATATGCCAATAGTAACTTGCATAGATTGTGGAAAGAATGCAGTTTTCAATGAAAAATTCATTCTTACTTTGATTAAAAACCTTCACAAAATAGTGTATTAGTGCCAAATCACACTTGAAGACTTTACCGGTTTTTGAGGAGCTCGACCAATTTGGACTAGTTTGGTACCAAACTGGCTGGTTCAGGCATCAGGCCGGTCGGTTCTATACAAAGCTAGTCCTCGGGCCGAGTTTTTTGTCGGTTTAGGTTTGGAGATGCTCTGGCTGGTCAACCCAATTGGTTCCAGTTCTTGTTGGACTGGTTTTTAAAACACTGGTTGTAGGTGCTCCACCACTTGTTTGCAGAAGAGGTGTTAACATCCCGTGAAAGCATCCTCAACGTCGGTTTATGTAGAGATGTGTGGTACCCGAGCCAGATATGTTCCACCATTCAATATGATTCAAACAATTTTGATCTTTAGTTGCATGCAAGTTAGGCTCCATGTTCATTGATGCACTTGCTCAATTTGCTTTGTACTTGAGCACACTCCTTTCTATTGGGGTCCAACTTGTGTCTAATACAAGCATATACATACTTTGTACCTTTAAATATGTGTGTGGTTTTTTCCTATCCTCGTCTCCAAGTGTTGGTTTGGCCAACCAAGATGGAGAATAATATTTGGGTGTGTTGCTGCCTAAAACACACTTGACCGTGGAAAAGTCTTCCAACCACTAGGTGTTTTCTTGAGGGCAACTATGAGTTTAGAACCTAATGTCACCTCGATTCCTAACTCCTTTGTCTAGACCCAACTCCTAAAAAGGTCAAGGGGGGTAGTCCTTATTTACTATGTTTCAAAGGTTGTGTTTTAGGAATTAAAAGATGATTAGATTAATTTAAACTTTATGACAATCAATCATGCAAAAATGCAATAATTTCAAATGACAGGCAAACTTTGTTGTGAATTTTTAACAAAATAAATTTGGGAGAATGAATAATGATCAATTGCTTGCTAAACTAGTGCCCATTTCTCTAGGGCTATGGAGTCAAATAAACTAAATTAAACTTGACAAAATTACTAGATACATAAATCGATTGGAACTATTCACAATCTACAACAATCGATCATCAAATGAAATTATTGAAAATACACTAAGCAAATAAAACCAATGGTAAGTGAAATTTACTTGCAACTATGCTGAATCAAATAAGAACTTGGAATAAAAAAATGCTTTGAATATAGAATGTGCAATGGAGTGCTATTGAAGTAAAGGATGCAATGTTTTGAGAATGGTCCTGCATGTTTTAATTAATTTTAGGTCTCACTTGTGCTTAGGGAGATTAGAGTGTTGTACAAGGAAATGTAAACTAACTAAGGTGTCTATCTCGAGCCCTTATCCATCAATGGAGAGAAACTGTTGGGTGCTCAACAAGAGAGCACAAGGATCTCTCCTAGCTCCACAAATCAATCCCAAGAACTAGCCGGGTGCTCAACAGGTGGACACAAAGTGCCACAAAGCCCCCAACGACCCCTACCCCTCTAGCTCCACACTCTAATTCTCTTTTCTCAATCTTGCAATAATAGATTGAAATGCCTATTGTTTTAGCCAACTCAAATCTTCTCCCTTTCTTGTTACCCAAGGTCGGACCAATTGACAAGGGGAGTGAATATGGGGCGAAGATTGGGGCAAAGTTGATTTTGCTTTAAACAAAATAAAGAATTAACCATTATTAGCAATGCAATCCAACACGATATTGCAAGGGTGGTGTAGCCAACTCACTTGTAAGGTGTGGGCAATTGAAAATAACAAAAATAGAATGCTAGCCGACATAATTTTGCAAGGATGGCATAGCCAACTCATTTGCAAGGTGTGGGCAAAATAAAATAAAAAATAAAATGAACTTCTAACTAAGCCAAAACCCAAGTCAATCAACAATTGCTTATACAAAGGTGGGCAAGCCCAACTTCTTTTGCATGCAAGGATGACAAAGAAGGGAAACTTCAATTTGACTTAAAATACAAAATAAGAAATCAAGTCGAATAGACTTTCTTGGACTTGTTACAATGGTTGAAATTTCAGTGTAAAGAGAAGGATGAAAGAAGTGGGAAAAACCATGTTTTACACCTCCCTTTCTTGTGATGTCCTTGAAAGCTCTTCCTTTGGGGTAGCCTTTGCACCCTTCTTGGATGAAATTTGACAGAGTTTTGCCTTGTTTTGTCACCAACCTGCTAAAAACCAACAAACAAAAAATGATAAAATGCGCCCAAAATCTCTTTGGGGAAGTTAGTAATGTTAGTGCAATATATATACAAAATATACACAAAGTTGCCAAATGAATAATTTTGAAAGAACTTGAGTATATAAGGGTTAAAATCAGATTTGAAACACTCAACAAACTAAAACTAAAATGCAAAAATTTGTATGTAAAGAAAGAGAATTTTTTTTCTTTACTCTTCAAGAAATGAAACAATGGGGCATCCAATTCTAGAGTCCCACTCTTCAATCAAATAACCTGCAACTTATAAGATTTTCACTGTACAATTGCAAGAAGGTGATAATCAAATAATGAGTAAAGAAATCATAAGCTTCAAACTAAAACATATATGAACTTTTTTTGCTACAAGAATGAAAACTCACAAAATTTATGGATGAAAATACCATAAATCTTACCAAAGCAAATGAGTATGCTTTCTTGGCCTCTCTAACTTGTGTGGCTCCTCAAGCATGGAAGGAAACCATCAATGGGAATAATGGACACAAGATTTCTCCAAAGATTTTGATTAACAAAGCCAAATGACTGAACATTACAATGGCCCAAGCAAGAGCAAGGGCAAGAGAGCAAGAGAAAAAGAATGAGAGCAAGAGAAAAAGAATGAGAGCAAGAGCATGAAAGAGTGTGACCCAAATGAGGAGGAATTGCCTCCTTAAATAGGAAAAACAAGAGAGCGACCCCTCTTGCGTGCCCAACACTTGGCATTGCTTGAGAGAGGGGCCCATGAAGGGGGGCACACCTCCTTGAGGAAGTGCCTCCTAAGGTAAGAAATAAAAAGAAGAAGGGAAGAAACCCCCCTCTGAAACCTTTGTTGGTGTTGCTAGGTCAAATAAGGGGGACCCATGGTGGTGGGACCCCTCTTTTCCTTATTTTCATGAATTTTTGATTTTCCATGGTTGAGAGCCCCCACCCCCCCCCTTTGGTGACATCTTCATTCTTGTGAAACACTTGCGTGGGGCGCCCCATTTTTTTTTCTANCATAATATAACACTTGGAAACTTGATTTTTCCCTTTCAAGTAACTTTTGGCAATTTTCCAAAATTTGGCTTGCTAATTAATTGCCAATTTTTTCGATTTCCTTAACTCACTTTGGAAAACATGACCAAAACCTTTGCAAGACCTGTCCGAATGACTTCAAACTTTGCCCAAAGGTGTAGGGAGACTCATTCCATTGATTTTGAGTACCCATACCTCAATCCGTGGGCATTAGATGCCATTTAACCCTCTTTTTATTACAACATTTTTACGTTGAGGGACATTTTTTAATCACCAAAAATTAAAAACTATTAAGTAAAACCTAATGAAATTCTGCAAGACCTTGGATAGTGTCTAGCATGGTTACTTAGAACATTCCTGGGCCTTGGTCACCCCGTGGACTTGATCATTAGAACACCTTTCTTCACCACTTTGGAGGTAATTTTGAGTGAAAAGCTCAGATAATTAAAATCACTGAAAATGAATTGTAATTATCCAAGGAAAAAAACACTCAATTAAAAGACTTCCCTAATGACAAAGTCTTAGGAAAATAAGTTTTACAAAATTTGACTCTCATGTTGACATATCATTAGAAAATCCTCCATAGGGGTGTGGAAATTTCATGGAGAAAAGATAAGAAGAAGAGTTGCCCTGCTTGGAAAAACTTTATTAGGTACTTCTTTCTTATCTTCAAGGCACATGGTACATGTGCATGGTATATTGTTGGCCACCTAGTTAGTTAGGTGGTCAACAGGGTGCATGGACATATGTTGGGCTAGACATATGCTAAGGCATGGAGTGGAACATTTAGATTATCCCACTTTTCAACCACATGTTTATGAATATGATCACACGAGATCACATCTCTCGGCTCAATAACGTCTTTGATTTGGCCTAGCATGCTGTCCATCTACTCAATACACCTCCCCAATTATCGACTGATCTATATTTGCAAAAATCGTACTATAAATGGCTTGGTGAAACTGTAGAACATGCCTAACGTGTGCCCAAAACTGATCATTAAGAATGGTTCCCTCCATCTTTTAAAATTCATGTCTATTAGATGCGGATGCAACCTTGTCTTTCAAACCTTGCCATGAATCACATGAGACCAACTAGACGACACCTCTTTTACCTTTAAAATGCACTTGAAGGCGAAGTAGTAGCTAGCAAATCTAGTCTTTTGCAATCTTAAGTAGCTCCAACTTAGAGTGATTGTAGAAATGCGATGGGCCATGTTATGATTGGTAATAAATTTTATCAATTTCTTCCATCTATTCCACAATGCATCAATCCATTTATCATCATGGTCCTTCTTCTTATTAATATCATGCATCAAAAGGTTCAATGTGTGAACCAAACCCCTTGACCAGAATATGTTTGGGTACATATCCTCAATCATTGCTCCTACTACCTTACAAGTGGCATCATTATTTGTGATGACATGAAGGACATTGTATAACCCAATCTCTTGAAAGTTAAGTTGCACTAAACATGGAAACGTGTACAAGTTTCGGAAATGGCAATGCTTGGAAATTTGACTCCCCCAAATGGGTAAATCAGGGGAAACATAATATATATGTAATATATATATATATATATATATATATATATATATATATNATTTAGAGGTTAATTTGTTTTCATTTTCCATAACCTAGGTTTTTAAAGATTTCCTATGGATCTCAAGCCGTTCATGGCCTCTTGGAGGTTCCCAGAAGTTTCCGCGTTTCCGTGAGTTTTCGATACTGGTACGTTGTTATTTTAGGAGTTTTGTGTAACATAGAATGGTTTTAATTAAGGATTCTATAATATTAATACCAGTCTTGTAACGATTTGAGTAGTCATGGGTTGAAAGGAAGACCACATCATTGACACACCAAGAATATATATGAATGGCCTGCCTTAAACATTTGTCCAATCTATGTTTTCGTACCAAAACCTGCTTGGTATGATAGCTTGTATGCCGTTTTCTGCAACATAGCTTTATAGCCTACCTCTTCAGCGCTCCAATGCTGGTTTAATGTAACTTTGACAACCCTCAATCTCCATTCCTAGCTCTCACAAATGGCAGTCTTCAATCTCCCTTCCAAGCTCTTACAAAACTGCTTCTCAACAACTAGCAAGCATCCCACTCGAATTCCTAGCAAAGATGAGTGAAGTGAGAAATAGAATGAGAGAAAATGGAGCGTGTGCTTTAATCCATCAAGGAATCCTATTGATGTTTTAGTTTATCTTGTGGAACATTGCCTCGGTTCCCACAATCCCAAAAAACGACAAATTCACTTGATGTTGAGGGAGCAATCGGTGAGCATTTTTAAAAGCCCTGGGAGTGCCTTGAGAGCATTCAAGGAGTGCTCAGGGAGTGATGTAGGGAGCCTTTTTGGCAAGGGAATGCACTCCTAAATTCGTTCCCAGAAGGGATCGTTCAGGAAGCACACTCCCCTGCAGTGGAGGACTTGATCATTGATCAAAGTTGATCAAGTCACGTTAACTAAGGGAAGGAACAACTAATGCAATATCGCTGTTAAATTTCAAATCATGGCTAGTAGATTCTGCACTCAAGTAAATTAACTTAAACCTAGGTAGCTTAAAAACTGACAACCTTAATCAAAACATCAATCTATGAATACATTAATCTATAAACACAAACTGCTGGGAATTTGAACGTTAGACATACAATGCAGAATTCTCAATACTGCATCTCTCTTCTACTTATTGAAAGAAAGAAAAATCACACTGCTATGGCTCAAAACTTAAACCAACCAACTGATACAATGGTGTGCCCCAGGTCTCCTTTATAAAATGAGGAAGACAGGAAGTACAACTTAGATATCTAGTCCACCAGTGATGTGCCCCAGGTTAAAGCATAAAAAATCTAAACTCCACGAGCAGTGTGCCTTCATGCATGGAAGCTGTTGTCACTGGTAGTGGACCCAACCAAAGATGGCAAAGTCAGTTCATGCATGGATGGGATCCTTGAACTGGAGATAAACTGTTGCATGGTCTGCTTGGGATCCGCAAATAGGCAAATTACGCATGCAGTTGCCCTCTTCAAAATCTGGAAAACACATCTGAACTGGAATCTAACTGAAGGCGATGCATGCATGCATTGTCTGTTAAACTGCTCTACATACCAGATTACTGTGCCCTCGTTCAAACCTGTCATCACTGCTGCATAGAAGGGCTGAATGTGCCAGACAGAAACACGCGATGAAAGATAACTGCTCCCAGAAGAGGGAGAAACAGTGTTAAATTTAGTGAACCATAGATCTACAGGTTGAAATGGGAGCTATGAGAAAAGAATTATGCTGTGGAATAAACAAGATCAATGTACTCTGAGCAAAGAATTCGTGACAGAAATTTCAGATTTTTCGGACAATAATAGCTTAGATAATCACAACATTTAACTTTCAATTAATCAGTAATAATGGTACTACAATAAATAGAATTCGAATACTGTGGATAGGATTCGAAACTACCAACTCTAACTAACTGTTTAGCTAACTTAGTGTGGAAAAATCACAGTTGGAGCTCACTAGCCTAATTCCGGATGTTTAGATCAGTCTACAATCAGTTAACTGATGAGGTAGGTGGACAAAAGGCACCACTCTCTTTGCATGCATGTAGAATTGGCGCTAGGATAACTGATAGTGATCTAACTGAAAGTAATTGGAGGATAACTCAGCATAACTGCTTACCTACCACAACCAACTGAAGGTAACTGTTGGTGGCACTTAGAGTGGGCTCCTATAATGTAGGGATTGGTTCCTAGGCCTCCTAAACTTATGCAATCAGGTGCAGTAAGTGGCAAATGATCCTTAGGTGTGTCCCCCATACTCTTGTACAGTGATAATAACCTCCTAAGTTAGGCAAAATGACCAAATAGACTATATTGGATAAAGGAGGATTAATTAATCTTAACACCCACCCTTAATCCTAACTTTGGACAACCTGGGCCTTGGCAACTAGGCTAAAAGTCACCCATACAATCTAAATGAAATAAAATACTGCTTAATAAAATAAGGAAAATGGGAAGCTCCCCCCTCAAGATAAGCAGGTAATCAAGAAACAAGCTTCCATACTTAAGAGAAAAAAATTTCCTATTTGAGCAAAAACTTGTAAAAATTTTGCTGCAATCTGCAACTCTGTGGAGCAGTAATGCAGAATCTTGGTTCTTCTGTGCATCAACATCCTGGGATTGTGCATGTGAACCTCTCCAAACTAAATGATTATGTCTGGAGGAATTTTCCTTTTTGGAAGAAGAGGAATATGCTCAACTGAATCAAGAACATAGACAGCTGCAAGATGAAAACTGGACCCATGTAGACCAACCGAGATCAACTAATGAGAGAGCAAAAGTGCTTGAGAATTCGAACCATGTGAGGTAAACCCAAGCAACTTATTTGTTGCAGCCTTGAACATCAAACCATGTGAGGTAAAATCAACTCCAGGTGTTCGGAGCAAGTGTCTAGGCGAATGCATGATTTCTCCATCTTTACTATTATTGTGAGGAGATGAGCATGTGATCAAGTAGGAAGGTAGAGAAGTCCTGGGACCATGGAGAGCGAATGCTTGAGCTCCATAATCTGATGTAGCTGCTAAAATATCCAATGATTCACAAAATTTAATATCAACAAACTCATGAGAGAAAACTGACATTGAATCCTCAACAACAAATTTGAAAGAGACTTGAGGTGCTTGATTTCTCACATCAAAATTGATGAGAACATATATAAGCATGACTGGAGGCGCTTGAAACTTAAAATTCGAACCAAATGAGGTCATATTAGATCCAAGAGTGCGGAACAAAGGTTCCAAGTGCATCCACTGAGATTGTAGATGCCCAATTTTCTCCTTGTTCAACAAGACTGAGTATTGGTGCAAGCAATCATGTAGGAATTTGCTGGAAGCTCTAGATTAATGAGGGTGAGTGGATCACTCTTAAAATCTGAAATTTTATCCAAAACATCCAAAGTATCACTTTTCAGCACACCGACAACATGATTGGAGAGAGAGGAAATAAATTTCTCTTCAGCTCTTTGAGCTTTCACTAGAAAACTTTGCCCAAAATTTAGAATGGAAGAATCACTAGTGAATCACTGAGTAGAATGGAAGGAGAGTTTTTCTTCAACAACAGAGATTCAACTGTCTTCATCTAGATCATCTATATGAGAAGATGAGATATCGGAGATCTCATAAACTTCTGGAGCAACAGGAGAAGGAGTCATCGCAAGGAGACCTTCAACAATTCGAATTGATTTAGTTGAAGATTCTGCTTCTTCTTCATCTTGAACAACTTCATTTGAGAGAATAGAGGTCGAGACTTTTGAAGGGAGAACACATGAGGAGGTGTTGGATTCGTTGCAGTTATCATCTTCTTCTTTCTGCACACCAAAGACTCTATCTAGATTTCTCTAGAGCTCGAGTGGATACGCAACAGATTCCATGAGATAACACATATCAGGAGACATTGCCATACCCATACTTCCATATGCTCTATCACAGTCATTTAGCCAATCTTCGTCCTCTTCATAAGATTTTTTACCAGCTCCAAAAGATACATGAAGGAGATCATGGCTCTCAAGATATGCAACCATCTTCAATTTCCACTCTGCATAATTGAATAGTGATAGAGGAGGAATTGATTTTAAATCCATCTTAAAGTTGTACCTACAAAAAAGTTGCAAGATAATCATTTCACAATCATTTGTCGGTTCAAACCTTTCCACCTCGACATGTGCACCTTTTCAGAGTCTGTCACACTTGGATAGACTTCTCTGGACATAATCCATAGGGAGCAATGCAATGATTCTGTTGGACACAATGGCCACACTGAGAGGGTGGGTGAATTAGTGTGAGAACAATTATAAACTTTTTACCTTCTTTTAATCAATCAAAGTATATCAATCATTACGTCAACAATTGCATAATCAAATTTATCATGAGTCATAAGCACAACATCATATCAAAAGAGACACAAGGATATATGTAATTTTTGATCTTTATTTATTGTACATGGAAGACTACAATCTTCTCGATTACAATCAGCACCAACTGATGAAAAGAGCACCAACTCTTGTAACAGGACCCAGACTGGTTTTCTTAGCTCCAACTAAGAAGGGTTTGAGGAGTCCAATCCTCAAATGCAAAATTCTTTTTGCAAGCAATCATATACCTCTGTTGCTCAACCAACTTTTGCTGCTCAACCAATCTCTGCTGCTCAACCAACTCATCAACACTTCTGGTCTATCTCTGCTGCTCAACCAACTCATCAACACTTCTGGTCTATCTCTGCTGCCTATCCTCTTCTTTGCTCATCATTCTTCACTGCTGAAACATTGGTCAATAAGTCTTGTCATCAATATCTGTTCATACAGGAGACACTTATGAAGGTATCAATGCCACTTCATTGCTGCTGTCATAATCATCATCAGAAGGTCTGTGAAACTGAACTTGTCTTCAAGCTACCAAAATCATCATTAAAGTCTGGAACATCATCATAGGGTTTGCATAGTCATTGCTCTTCTTTTACTGAACATAAGTTAGGCATGGAACATACAGTATATATATATTTCAATATCACGTATAGGAGTGTGTCATTACACATCACTGCATGTGATTGTATACCACTATATCACTGTTCTGTATACCACTGAATACATCTCTCCTATGCAAACACAAGTCATCATCATAATACGTCACTGTGTATTACCTTACCAAAACATTACTGCTCACTCACCACATTCACCACATTTGTACATACTGTATACATAGTTCATTACTTTGACTGTGCATCAAACTAGTACATATACCACTGAATCATTTCACTACAGTGCATTTATTACTGCACCTTACATATTTCATCATACATCATTCTCATATTATCATCCAAGACTCACCATCATCACAAGGTGAGCATGTAGGGTGTACTAAAGAAATTATAGGCTTATCAACTAGGTCACTGTTTTGACCTCATGAATAAGTGCTGTGGATGACTCCTCCCAAGACCAAGTCCAAGAATAACACACAAAAAAAAACTTTAACTGTGTAAAGGCTGTGTAAAAGATTAGGTCTGCTGCTGCTGCTGCTCACACATTCGTAGGTTACTGTAGAGCTGCTACAGTCAAGCCCTAAACCTTGTCAAAACATAAAACAAATTTTTTCTTCCACCCGAGTTCTGCTGCTACTCCTCCACAGTCAGCGAGCTTGCTTTCTTGCAATCGTTGGATTGACCCCTCACGCAAGTCCAAAGGACTGCTGTAAACAAAATCAAAACCCCATGTTGACTGCTCCTTCTCACCTCTGAATTTCACAATCAAACCCTACTGCTGCTGCAAACTATTTCGGGAGGCTGCCTCAGTTCCACGAGTTCTCAACTTGTCCACATTTGCTGCTGCTACATATTACTGTTTACTCTCAAAACCAGACTGTTTTAGGCATGAGAAAATTAGGACTGTTTTTCGTCTAAAATTCATGAGCTGGTAAAGACCCCAAGCAAGACAACTAGGTCTGCAAATTTCAGACTGTTTATTACCAAAAACAAGATAAAGTCTCCCACAAATTTCCTCAGCTACCTCAGTCCACGAATTCACTAGCTTTCTTCTTGTCATCAATTCGTTGGATAATCTTTGGAGTATGTAAGTAATTGTGTTTATATATACTTTCAAGTTTGTCCACATCCATGAAATTAGGGCAGATATGTCAATGTTTTGGATTTTAATTTTTTATTTTGAATTTGAAATTGAAATTTATTTTTATTTATTTTACTTATCTTGCATTTAGGGTTTGTCTTCATATATTCAAGTTTACCACAAGTGATAAGGGCATCATCATACGTTGCCATCATTATCAAGGTCTTAGGATACGCTCTACCACATCATCAATACAAAGGGTGTAATAGGTGTCCAAGTGCCATCATCACTTCTTAGGGTTTGCAAGTCATTAGGTGTCATGTCCCACACACAACACCTTCACCCCATCTTCAAGGTTATCAAGTGTAAGCAAGTATGTCCACCATATTCTCAACACCACATCAACCCATAACATGCAAGTAAGTGTCCAAGTGTCATCACATGTGTGTGGGCGCCTTCATGCAAGCAATGGGCTTCATGACCTTTGCAAGGGCATCAAGGTCTTCATTAGGGGTTCCAAGTCTTCATGGGATTCTTCACTAAGCAAGGACATGTTCATGGGTTCCATAGCATGTCAAGGACCATACATGGTCATCATCATCATACAAGAGCTCCGTGACCCCAACAAGGGTTGCAAGATCATCAAACCACTAAGTGTGGGTCTAAGGAATTCTTCAATGAAGGGGCTTCATAGGCTTCTTCAACCACCTCAACCACATGAAGAGACCTCCAAGGGTCAAGATCTATCATGACATCACCTGTGGGGTTGCTAGACCTTCTCCTGGGGTACTATGACATCATCAGAGCATGAACGACCACAGTAAGAGTCATTAATGCTTCTCCAACCCATCTAGGGCTTCTCCATCATCCACAAAGGTTTCAACACCATCTTCAAAGTCTTCAACACCATCAACATGGTCTTCAACATCTTCAACAAGGTGGTGGCTCCAAGATCCAACCTTGTGGGTACAGGGATCTTGTCAACTGGGTACAAGGTGCTTCAAGGCACAAAGCCACTCTGTAAGGGGTCCAAGGCACTGCAGGTGAGACTTGGTGGCATTAATGACAACCTGTGGGGTCACTGCAAGTCCATGTTGGCATCAATGACAATTTCATCAACAGATTCCAGGAATTATGTGGAAACTCAGCTGCATCTGGTGCAAGCATGGAGGTCTCAAAGGTTTGTTGCTGGCTTGAACATAGGCTCTGATACCATGTTAAATTTAGTGAACGATAGATCTATAGGCTGAAATGAGAGCTATGAGAAAAGAATTATGCAGTGGAATAAACAAGATCAATGTACACTGAGCAAAGAATTCATAACAGAAATTTCAGATTAATTGGACAAGAATTGCTCAGATAATCACAACATTAATCTTCATTAATTAATCGGTAATACATTGGTAGTACAATAAATAGAATTCGAATACTGTGGATAGGATTTGAATCTACCGACTCTAACTAACTGTTTAGCTAACTCAGTGTGGAAAAATCACAGTTGGAGCTCACTAGTCTAACTCCAGATCTCTAAATCAGTCTACATTCAGTTAACTGATGAGGTAGGTGGACAAAAGGTGCCACTCTCCTTGCATGCATGCAAAATTGGCACTAGGCTAATTGATAGTGATCTAATTGAAAGTAACTGGAGGATAACTCAGCATAACGACTTACCTACCACAACCAACTGAAGGTGACTGCTGGTGGCACTCAGAGTGGGCTTCTATAATGTAGGGATTGGTCCCTAGGGCTCCTAAACTTATGCAATCAGGTGCAGTAAGTGGCAAATGACCCTTAGGTGTGTCCCCCATACTCTAGTATAGTGATAATAACCCCCTGAGTTAGGCAAAATGACCAAATAGACTATATTGGACAAAGGATGATTAATTAATTTTAACAGAGTGACTAAGAAACTCGGTAAAATCTAACAATAGCACCAAAAGTGATGCAGCAGGTCTACACGGTACACCTCCTGCAAGTCAGAGTAACGCACAGCAGAAAGTACCAATGTACAAGCAGCGAATTACAGGAGGCAACATGTGTCCATAACAGAAATTACACACCACACACACAAATAACAGAGATGAATGCAAATCTGTAATATTAATTTATTAATAAATGGACTGCTCCAGATTACATTGACAGAGACACACTCTAGATGGCCTTACTCCCCTTCTCCAACCACTATAGGTAGAATCAAGGCCCTCTCTATCTCAACATCTCTGCCTTCTCTCCCCCTCTCACACAAAGGCGTTCACATACTTAAAACGAGTGTGTTACCGGACAAACTATAGGAGGCTAGTGTCTGATAAGCACATATGAGGAAAGTGACCCAATGTCACCTCGGTCACGTTCCATGAACAACTTTGGAGTGTCGTAACCTCCAAGGGGAGAGCCCTTTGAAGCTCTGCAAACACTAATTATAGAAAGATTCTATGTCTTCTAGAAGACCAGGTTAGAGACCAATGTCTTTAATAAATATGATTCTATGAATGAAGAAGGCATACTACTTAAATTTAGTGCTTGTAGAAGCTAGTGTAAATGTATCCAATGGAAGTAGTGGCAAAGATCATTCAATATCACTTAAAGATGTATGTAATTAGTGATAGAGACATTCAATAACACTCTAACACACAATAGATCATTCATCAACAGCAGTAGGCATCAACAATGTGACCATAAATCATCCAATAATAGTGTGACGACAACAGTGTATGTTCTAACCAATCACTTTAATCACATTCCAAGCAAAGAGCTGATCTGGCAGTAGTATAGTATTGACAGTCCTCTCTTATGGCAATTTGAGTATATCAGCAATAGAATAAATAGCAAGCAATTGTATTTGCATAGTAGTTCAATGTATTTACAACATCCCAATTCAACAAAACTTGTAATGCTTATCCTCTAGCAATATATATCATTTCACCAAGTCTGTGATGCATCCAGCAGCAGCAATAAAATTCCCGAATCAGACTTTGGCAGACAAGCAATAAAGTGTTTTTTATTGCAAACTAAATCACCTCTTTTTGTGTTGTTTTGTGTGACAGGTTAGGGACTGTCAAGGAAGTGACAATCTGCACCTTTTTGCAGACTAACAACAGCTAGAGGAGGCCAAAAAGAAGGCTGTTACAGCCTGTAAGGGAGGTAAGGAAAAAGGGCCGAGACCTTGGGAAGGAAAGGCAAGGGTAAGGGTAGCCTTTAGGAGAAGGGAAGGTAGGGTAGGGAGCAGCCTTAGGAAGGGAAGAAGAGAGGTCGTGAGGGTTAGGAGGGGTAGGAAAGGGATGGCTTGGGAAAATGACTGTTTTAGGGCAGTTTTTAGGTTTTTTTAAGAATTTTTTATATTTTCAACTTTTTGGGGCTTCCTAAAATTCCTCCCTAGGGTTTCTAGGGACAAACAAGACAGGATGGATTTGTAGGAGTGAGCGCCGCAATTGTAGGGAGGCCAAAAATTTGATTTTTTTTTTTAGGGTTTCAAACATAAAAATTCAGACCTAAATTAAAGACTTAATCTAGCATTGAATCTTATATTTACACATGTACAAACTAGGGTTTTTAGGTAGAAGAGTGACAACTTAGGGTTTTCATGGATATTATCTTTAAACCCTAGCCTAGAGGGAGGTGACCAGCCTTCCTCTTGGAATATTTCTCCTTGTCTACTAAACTAGGGCTTCTTGTAACAACCTCTAGGGTTCGTTACAAGACTCTAATCTGGGGCGAAAATTGGAGATCCGAGGCTAAACTAGGGAAAACTTTCTCTTGGGAGTGTTTTCCACCATGCAAAGAGGATAGAAGGTAGATAAAAGGTTTTATTCTAGCAAATGCAACCTTTGCGTTACCATTCAACCATTCGAGAGACAAAGTTCACTTACCTTACACTAAGAAGACAAAAACCTTGACTTACTTGAACTATGTGTTGTCCAAGAAATCCAAGCATCCACCAAGCATGAGCATGCTGCATAACCAAAGAATTCACCCAATTCTTGTCCACAAGAGCAAAGAGAAAATACTCCAAGAGGTGCGTATCACTTTCAAGAGGCTATCTTGGGCAAAGAAATAACATATTGAGTTTTATCCCATGGTTTATGTTTTGAAAATGAAGTGAAGAGATCTATTTGTATGTTCTCACTCTCACTTTTACAAATAAACCAGGCCGACATGCCTTAAAATGTCAATTTGAAATTATAAACGTCAACTTAAAATTATAGCATAAAATAATATAAAATAATCAAAATATGTGGGTAACTTGGGACATTTTTCCAAGAGTTTACCCAAAAGTGACTAAAATAGCTAAAAATGAGCAAATTACTCCAAACTAAAGGCTGGATTAAGCAGGGGGGACATCGTGCCCCATCTAACCCCAACAATGCTGATAATCCCTCAATGCGCCCCCTGCCCCCTAAAATCAAGTAGTATGGCCTGGATGAAGAGATGATATCATCACTGGAAAATGCCCAAGGAAGGAGGGCGTTGTGCTGAAAGAGGACCAGGAAGGGTGTACAAGGTGTGACTTGGAAGGGAGGCAAAAGCCTCAGAGATGGAACGCTGTCATCGATGTAGAAAACAAGGAGGGGGTGTATGTGCCCCAGTGACTTGGCCCTAGGAGCCCTGGACACCAACCCCAGGGTTAAAAACCTCAACAAAGGGCAGTCAGCAATGCCATTAAGCCATAGTACTCCCAAAGGAAGAATCAAAGGGCCTGGCCATAACCACTCCTCACAAGGTGTTGATAATACACCATCTTGGCCCTGAAGAAAAAATGCGACCCCTCTCTTTGGGCATACATCTGAAGGTGCGCTGGTACAGGTGCAGTGTAACAGGGTGGAAGGATATGGACGGTCAAAACGATTCAGCTACTTGGAGGCGTTCTGGTTCATATTCCATGTGAAGCTGTTACTCATTTAACTTTAGGTTCTATTACAAAGGGTTTAAAATAATCCTGGAAATATGCTATAATAATAAACTAATTGATTATTTCACATTTTATGTTTTTAACTTCAACCGGCCTTCTCACAATGTAAATCACGTCTTCCCATATCTATTGTGCTGCCCTTCCACCAAGCGTATAGGTATTAGGAGGTATTGAACTTGGTCCTTGTTGGAAATAACATTCTACGTAATGGTTAAGAAGTAGCAGCACATCTACAACACTGCTGTAGCGTATTTATACTGCTGTTGCTTCCACTCTTGTAACAGCTCAGGAGTTGCAGCATCAACTGCAACAGCCCATAACTCAACACCTAACCTACCAAAAGAAACAAATGTGCAGGATAGCCACCTGCACCGAGAATGCTCCTGCATCAACAAGCACCTGTCACCACAGCTTTGTACTCTACCGCTATGGAAGACAATGGAACTACAGGTTGTGTGTTGCTGTACCAAGATACCATTACTGAACTGAGGCTACAACAATAGCTGCCAATTGACTTCCGATTGTTAACACAACCTGCCCAATCAGGTCAGAGTGTCTAGTTAACCTGAATTCTGATCTGTGAGTGAACTCGAAGCCATGATCATTAGTCCCCTTTAGGTCTCACAATCCGTTGCCACTCTTCTAGTGTGACTGTCATGGATAAGAGATGAATCTAAAATATAGTTTAATGGCAAAGGAGATATCTGGGACTGTAGTCCTCAGGTAAATGAGACTACCTATCAGCTGCCTGTATAGGGTAGGGTCAAGGGAATTCTCATCATTATATGCTGATATTATTTGTTTAGGAAAATACTGCTTATAGAAGTTTACAACTGTCCCTTTCACCAAGATGTCGTGCTACGAGGGGCTATCTATGCTGTCAAAATCACCCAGGATTAGCACATAAGCAGGGTTTCTATTACTATGGAGACCTAGTCCAAAGCCCCTTGAGTGGGCACGGATGAGGCCATTATAGGATGATAACCTAATTTCTGCATCCATAGGAGTGATGATGTTTTGCAATCACACATCTGAAAGCACAATAGGTATTCTCTAATATAAATTATCGGGGAAATAAATACACTGCCTTTTTTGTTGGCCCTCAACACCAAGAAAATAATGAAGAAGACCTATATCAGTCATCTTGATTGTCTTCTTTATGTATGCCCTCAAGTTGTCCACAACCTGTGCGTGGCTCCCAGTAACATTCATGTCACCAACATATAAAACAACAACAGCATATTGGGAATCACGGGCCTTTACACAAGAAAGAGGTTTGTGTCTGAAGGAGATCTCACAAGCCATGCTGCACAAAAGTCATGTATCCTAGAGTACCTGCTGTATGAGCTTGCTTCAAGTCACACAGGACCTTCCTTAGCCTACATACCAAGTGCTCCTTATCTTTAGTAAAACCAGGGGGTTGCTCCATAATCATATAGATGTCCTCTGCTAATGTACCATTGAGGTCTGCCGATTTGACATCCAATGACCTAACTGATTAATGTTCTAACTACGCTGAGAAGCCAATGCAATCACCATATGTATAGAACTCAAGTTTGCCACAGGGGGGAATGTCTCCTCATAGTCTCTCCCGTACTGCTGCACATAGCCTTTGGCTACAAGCCTCGCCTTCTACTTGTCCATTGTACCATCAGGTCTCAACTCAGTCTTGAAGGCCCATCTGCACCCAATGGTCAACTTACTCTCTGGCAAGTTCAACAGTTGCCAAGTATGATTCCTTTCCACCACATCATCATCATCATCAGAGGCAGTAGATGCTGGCTTAATACTACCAACTTTGTGGTGAAGAGGATTGAGAAATCTCCTTATCTGCATCCAAGGCAACAACAATTAGTAAGCTCAACATCCTCCAATGTCTTACCCAAGTTGAGATCTGTTTCTTTTTCATTGAAAATTACATTCCAAGCAACCGCCACTTTCTTGGTGGCTGGATGATTTACTCTGTAAGCATTGCTTTCCAGAGAATAACCAGGAAAGGTTCCCTTTGCACTTTTATCATCCAACTTTCTTCTCTTTGGGGATAAAAGTATAGCAAGTCAAATAAAACACTTTGATTTGTGCTATGCTAGGCTTCTTCCCTGTCCAAGCCTTCTCTGGCGTCTTTCTTTCCATTGCTGTAGTGTGACTTGTGTTGACAAGGAAAGAACTGTGCGAACTTCTTCAATGCTTCTTCAATGCATAAAAAATGAAACAAGCCCATTGCCTTCATCCTTGGCTTAACCTTTTTGGTAAATGTTGTGTTTTTCCTTGCTGCAACAGAATCCAGAGTATAAGGTGTAATAACTCTAACTGAATCCTATTCTGCTTGCAGAAGTCTGTAGATTTATTGGAGATGTATTCTCCATTGTCTATCCTCAATGATTTCACATGCCTACCACATGCTCTCTATTTCAAATTTGAGTTCTTTGAAAATCTCCAAGGCCTGAGACTTATCCTTGAGGGACTACAGCCAAACCTCTTAAAACCATCATAACCTCTTAAAACCATCATAACCCAAATATCTCATGCGGTCATGCGATCTTATGAATTGTCTCACATACATTTGAAGAATGAGACTTTTTTACAATCTTCCCCTGGAGTTTGAACTTTCTATAGCTCATTATCCCCATCACCTATTGAAATGGCATCATTATTCTTAATTTTCACAAGACATTTGCAGTTGAACGAATTTCTTATTTTCAACAATAAGGAAATTAGTTTCTCTTATTTTTTTTTGCAACAAGGAGCATATGAATTATCCACAAGATGAGGATTACATAGACATGAAACTTTGAAAGCAATTTGGACGATTGCATAATGCTAGGAATTTTATCCTCTGGATAAGAAGCTGAAAGAAAAGAGACAGTAATTCAGAGTTCCAACCTAATGCCATACAGTGAAAGTGTCTCCTGAGAGACTAGTGACGTGACATCAATTTTCTTTAGCATTCATAGCATGGTAACATACTGTTAGCATAGTAATATTGACTACTTGAAACTTGAAATTTGTATTGATCTAAACTGTTTCACTTCACGATAAGTTAGATAGCTGTTTATGGTGCTCGGCCGTGGAGAACCCCTAACTCAAAAATTGAGTCAATAGAAAAGCAAAAAGAGAGAATTCTTAAGGTTGGTAAAGCACCAAGTCGTAAATGACTACTGAGGTGTCCCATTAAGCATGCAGAAAGACATGTATTTTCTGCAAAGGTTACATCTGACCAGGTTTTCTGGATGGAGTTGTATTCCAGGCAAAACTTCTCACTGCAAACCACTTTGAATATTCTTTCCCGTTGTCTGATGAAATAGTAGTTTTCGGTCTAACAAGGCCAAGGATACTTAAGGATGCATGTTTCTGTAATCCTAACATGCAATATACAATATTGATTATCATCATGATGCCCAAGTAATCTCAGGACTTGACAATTTGCTTTACTGCAATTTGCTTTGTGGTGCTCAGGTTTCTTGTGTGCATTATCCTGGCCTTGAAAGTCATCCAGAGCATCACATTGCCAAACGACAAATGAGCGGATTTGGTGGTGTGGTCAGTTTTGAGGTTAGTTGTTTTTTCATGTCAAGTTTGGATATATGTGTAAAATTTTTACTTACTTTTTTTGAAAAGGACTTTCACTATATATTGATGACTATTGTCTGGCAGATTGCTGGAGACTTACAGGCTACGTCCCGTTTTATTGATTCATTAAAAATTCCTTACATTGCCCCTTCTCTAGGAGGTTGTGAAAGCCTTGTCGAGCAGCCTACCATTATTTCCTACTGGTATGTTCATATTGCCATAACAGAGTCAACACAATTGTTCTCTCTGAGTTTGTTTGCATAACCATAATGCACTATCGAGTATCATGTTCTTTACGTTATTTATTCTGGTTTCTTCTGTTTTTCACTCATGCTGGATTATTCATCCGATTTGCTTGAAATAATGCCATTTCCTGTTCTGGCTGACACATTTGCCAGCGTTTTTGAAGAGAAACTGCTTAACCACTCGCATTTAAACATTGCCACTTTGTAATGAAATTTGCGTTAGCTTACTAATTTGGTAAATTCACTGAACAGGGATCAGAGCTCTGAACAGAGAGCTCGTCTTGGTATCAAGGACAATTTAGTTCGATTTAGCTGTGGAGTTGAAGCTTTTGACGACATAGAAAGTGATATCTTACAGGCTTTGAAAGCTGTCTAATGAATAATCAACTAAGCTGACCTGTTTTGGCGTGCTTTTGCATTAGTCATATCATACTTTTTGCTTTTGCATAGAGAGGTATCATTGCTGGAAAACATTCTTCATTTAAAGCAAATGCCAAACTTTGTTAAGCTTTTGTTCAGCATGACGGGCTGTCTCAAGGGGATACTAATATTTTGATTGTATCAGATTATTTGTAGTTTATAAATGATCAACAAATCTTTGGTATCTATCATGGAAAAATCGCGATGTACTTATTGTTTTTTTTAGTAGGGGAGACTAATTGTTCTGTTTTCCTTTACAGCTTAGAAAATCTCTGAAATGGATTTAGCATAGAGACATTTTAACTGCTTTGAAAATCATGCATAAAAGCCTTCGAGAGGCCTACCATTTATGTTACCAACACCTACATTCACCAACGTACAGCAATTATGTTGGGCCTAAGGTTTCTATTTATTTAGTTTATTTGTTATTACTTCGGGCTGTCTATGTGACGGGCACAAGAATTTTAGCGCATTCTGATTTTGATCTAAATTTTTAGGAGTGAAATTACTTGAAAAATATCCTTCTCATTGGCATTGGAGGGATTCAGTGATTTTAAACTCAAAATTTAATCGTAGTCATTTTCAGAAATTGAAGCAGTCGTTAATTACCATCTTACAAGGAAATATTATATTGTAGTTAGTTATTTGAATGTCCTATTTTTAGGGCACAATATCCAAGGAAGTTAAGCGTTCCCTATTATTTTAGCCTATTTAATGTCATCTTGAATTTCCTGGCTGTGGTTTGGTGAGAATGTTGTGAATATTTGGAGGTTCTGGGTTACTACTAAAGGGGGTGGTCTAAAATTGGGGTGGTACAACAATAACAACAACAACAATAACAAGAATAAGAACAATAATAATGTCACAACCAAGCCAGACATTAATTTAACATTAATTTAGTGTAATAATAATCTATTTTTATGAGATTCTTTTGTTTGCATGAGAAGCAACCCTCCTTTGCGCAACACTGCAATGACCTCCTAGGAGAAAACACATGTTCTTAGCTGTTAGGCCCACTCAGGTTGTATAATGTCTAAAGTAGTTTGACATTGTTCACTTGGAATTCTTGCATGCCTAGCAGCGATTAAACATGTGCTTAAGTGTTCAGATAAGAGGGTAGAATGAGTGCTTTCCTTTTTGATTTTGGTGATTATGTTGCTATTGTTTTAATTTACATAAATCACCCAATTTTTTTACCAAAGCAGGGCTGAAACTCTTCAAACATGTGGCTTTGGGGTTCAACCCAAGTTAGGAATGTATTGAATTGAACTCGGGTTAGTTGTAGACCCCCACTAGCATGTCGTCAAACCACAATGCAACTAACAAATTACGATGTCATTTGCTAGAATTTGCCTGACTGGGTATGGGATATAGCCTTTGATTAGGTGTGAATATGCTTACTACACTAATCAAAGGGAAAAATGCGTAGAGATTTAAATAAACAAAATTGCACTAACGAGCAACATGGAAACATATAACCATTGGACAATGATTTTCAAGAGAAAAGCTTCACATTCCAAAGTACACTCAAATGTATTAATCAACAACTAACAAATGGTTACAATACAATTTAGAGTTTTCATGTTCTTAACAAGAGTATTCAATGACATAAGGAATCTAGAGAAATTTCGACAACATAATAACGAATTAAAAACTTATGCACACTTTTTCCTTATACCCTAACATTCACTAAATAGGCATAACAAAACCATAAACCATTTATGTTTTTTCACTTCTACATAGTAAAAACCACTAACAATTTTTTGGCCATCTGTTGTTGCTTCAGTCATTACCTACTAAGGATCTACATTTATTATCTCACTGCTCAACAAACAATTATTTCATACTTGCTCAACATTTACTCCATGCAACATCTGCAAGACTACAAAGTGTAAGACACACCTGTACCAACATTCTCTCCCTTGTCATATGCCTTGCAAAATTACAAGGGGGAGAATGCCACAAACTGTGAGCTAACTGGTAGGGGCTATAAGGCTCACAAACTCACAAAACTACTTGAATTTTATTTGTGCTCACTGGTTTCGTTAACACATCTGCAACAATTTGCAATGTCAACTTTCTCCAATATAACCTTTCCATCCTCTAGCATGTCTTGAACAAAATGGTACTAGATGCCAATATGCTTTGTCTTTGCATAAAATGTTAGATACTTAGCTAGACAAATAGCACCATTACTACACATTGAACTATAAGAGATATTTAACTTTTATAACCCAAATGACCTCCTCATAGGCATGAGTAGGTACCACATACTTTGCAACTATAGTCGACAATGTGACCACAACTTGTTGTTTGCTCATCCAACTCGTTACTCCCTCAAACAATATAAACACATCCATTTGTAGATCTTCATCTATCTCCATTGCATATCTAATCAAAATCCAGATAACCATGCATTACCACCGTATGTGGGTCTCAAAAGTATGTCGCAAATACTTGAAGATCCTTTTCACTGTAGCTGAATGTTCATGTCCAAAGTTATCCATGAATCAACTCAAAACTTCCATTTCTTGGGCAATGTTTAGTCTAGTAGAGACCATGTCATACATCAAATTACTAACTACAATAGCATAAGGAACATAAGACATATCTTCCATATATTTGGGTGTTGTAGTATGTTGTTCCACTAAAAGCTTAGTTCTCGTAAAAATGTGAAGTTTCAATGGTTTGTAATCTTCCATGCGAAACTGCTGTAGCATAGAGTTAACTTGCACTTTCTCAGCCAATGCTTTTTGTTTGTTCTCTCTCTCTCTTTGCTTAACTCCATTCCTAAAATATATTTTATAGCCGTCAAGCCCTTCATGTCAAGTTATCCTAAAAGATGAGACATCAAATCACGAGTCACATCCCTATTGTTATTAGAAAATATATGATCCACATACAAAATTATAAAAGGAAATAACCACCATCCTGTTTGTAATATACATAGTGATCTGATTTGGATCTAAAAATTCCAATTCGAATATAAATAAAACTCTTGGAACCCACATTTTGGAATATTGTTTGAGACCAAATAGTCTGTTTTTACTTAAAAATTGTAAACCAACGACTCTTTACCTTTTTCCATGCAGTGTTTTGGTTGTGTAATACAGATCTCCTTCAAGATGCTATGTAACTATATTTTAAAGTTAAAATTTGTAAAACAGCGGCTCTTTACCTTTTTCCATGTAGTGCTTTGGTTGTGTAATATAGATCTCCTTCAAGATGCTATGTAGGAATCTTGTTTTCACATCCATTTGTTCTCCTTTTAAATTAAAAGTCACTGTTGTAGATAACAAAAGTATGATAGATGTTAACTTAGCAACCAACCTTAGCTTGTACTTTTAAAACACTGCCATTTGAACTGATATATAAAATAGAAGTAACTTTAATGTGGCCAAATACATCATAATGAATTAAGTTCGAGAATCTAGAAGATTTGTGAGAATTAGATTAAAATTGAACACAATCTTGTTTTTTTTTTATATATGCAATGCACACAACCAAATTCAATAGCACAATTATTCAATGCATACACATGTTTCTATTTTTCAAGGCTTGTAGAGGCCCTTATCACCTATGTGGCCCAATCTTTGGTGTCGTAACAATGTCTTCTCTGCAGGTAACTTCTTTTTTGAAGCAAGTGCTTGTTTAGGTACCTAGAAAGCATGATGATTAGAAGTAGACCCTGGTTATGATTGTGAGGGTGTAGATTCTACACATTTCTTTGTTGTAGAAATTGAAGAACTGTTACATTGGCATCATGCTTGATTAGAGTGCCCACATGAACACCATTAACAAGCATCAGAGTTCCTCGAACCATTTTACACACTTTGTTAGAGAAAACAACTCACACTCATATCATTAAGTTTGATTATTGATAGCAGGTTGTGTGCCAAACCTAGAATGTGCAAAACCCCACTGATCCCTTTCACTCTGGCATAAGAGATTTTGATCAAGACTCTACAACGACTATCTATTTTTAGACATGAGTCATTATTGAGGTATACCATTCCATCACCATATTTATCATACATTGAAAACTAGTTCTGGTGGGAAGTCATATGGAAAGAAGCTCCAAAGTATTGTCAACCATATATTCTACTTTGCATGGGTTGCCAAAGCTAAAACAAAGACATCTATACCATCTCTTTGAGAAGATTTTTCAAACTCATAATCAAAATCATCCCTTAAATTATTCTTTGTTTGCCTTGTAGTTGTTCGGGTACACATGGTACTCCCAAAATACCGAACACCTAGAGCAACCACTTCACAAAAAAAATCACAGATCAATACACCGATGTTTGTCACGTGGTTAAAACCTTCGAGAAAGAAACAGTCCATGGCCCCAGCCAAATAGCTAGTTGGAGCAATTTATTATGCAAAAGAAAGAAAGTTACATGAGCTTCTCATAATCGATCAAACTAGCTAAGGACCCTCCATGCTTTTTAAATAGAGATCATGGACCAATCGGGTGTTAAGCCACGGATCAATGGTAGGTATGATCTAAGAGAAGTTGAACTGCGGTATCACTTTATGTTTAGAGCATATTGTGACCATCGGATTAGAATATTTACAAATGCATACTAATGCATACTAAAGAAACACACTTTACCTAACGGATATATTACACAAGTTATCTTAACTAACTCCTAAGTGTCTAAATATCCTAACATCCCCCGTTAAGAACAACTTGGGATGGGATTGAATGATTTACAAAAGTGACACTATTAGGAGAAGGAAGGAGGCATTAGAGCCTATTCCCCCTTAAGAACACATTCCTGAATTCTTAACATAGATCGAAGTTTATAGAACTTCGCTTCTATAAGAGACTTGGTGAAGATGTCTGCAACTTGATCATCTGTAGGGCAATATAGCATTTCAAGAACACGATCATGAACAAGATTTCTGATGAAGTGCATGTGTAGCTCAATGTGTTTGTTGCGTTGATGTAGAACTGGATCTTTGGCAAGCTTGATGGCACTTTGATTTTCGCACCAAAGTGGAGTAGGCTGTTGCTGCTCGAATCCAAACTCTGAAAGGATCTGTCGAAGCCATAAAGCTTCATGACTGGCATTAACTACGACTCGATATTTCGCTTCTGCTAAAGAAAGAGCAAGAGCTTGTTGTTTCTTACAAGCCCAAGTGACAGGTCCAGATCCCAGATTGAAAACATAACCTACAGTAGAATTTCGATCATCAGGATCGTCGACTCAATTTGAATCAGTGAAACCAACCAACAAAGGTGTCCCCCCTATACTGTAATGAATCCCAAACTGAATTGTACCTGGAATATATCGAAGTATTCTTTTTGCTGCTTTCCAGTGACTTTCATGAGGAGTTTGCATATAACGGGCAACACGACCAACGATAAAGGTCAGGACGAAAATGAGTCAAGTATAAAAGACTACCAACAAGCTGAATTGTACCTGGAATATATCGAAGTATTCTTTTTGCTGCTTTCCAGTGACTTTCATGAGGAGTTTGCATATAATGGGCAACACGACCAACGATAAGGTTAGGACGGAAATGAGTCAAGTATAAAAGACTACCAACAAGCTGATACAAGGTGGCATTCTACTTCAGGGGAAGTACAAGTGGCAGAAAGTTTGACTCCAGACTAGAAGGGAGAAGAGGATGGTTTACAATTTCCCATGTGGAAGCAACGAAGAAGGTCACAAGCATACTTAGACTGGGAAAGAAAGATTCCTTATTTGGTTTGCAAGACTTGGAGACCAAGCAAATAATGCAAATGTCCTATGTCTGACATTTCAAAAATTTGCTTAGGATTGGATTTCACATGGGTTATAAGTTTAGGGTCACTACCAGTAAGGATAAGATCATCAACATAAAGAACAAGTATGATGAGATGGTTTCCTACTTTCTTGGTATAGACATTGGGGTCAGAATGACATCTAGAAAAACCAGTGTCAAGGAGAAAGCTATCCATTTTGGCATACTAAGCTCTAGGAGCTTGCTCAAGGCCATATAAGGATTTCTTAAGGAGACAGACAAGGCTAGAGTTATCCTCAACATATCTAGGAGGTTGTTCCATGTAAATTTCCTCCTGTAAATCACCATGTAAAAATACAGACTTGACATCCATTTGATGGACTTCCCAGTTATGTAAGGCTGTAAGGGAAATAACAAGGCGGATGGAATTCATTTTTGCGACAGGAACAAATGTTTCATTGTAGTCAATTCCTTCAACTTGGGAAAAATCTTTGGTAACTAACCTTGCTTTAAGTCTTTCAATACTTCCATCTGATGCATACTTAGTTCTGTAGACTCATTTACATCTGACAAGCTTTCTTCCGTTTGGAAGAGGAACAAGATCCCAAGTATTGTTCGTCATTAATGAATGATATTCTTCATCCATAGCTGCATCCCAATTTGGATTTCCTGAAGCTTCTGCAAAAGTTTCTGGATCATCATTCTCGGAAACTTGAGCCAAAAGAGAAGAGGCTCACTGAAATTGAGAATGTGTTCGACGTTGATCTCTAGGATCACCAGCTGCTTCACATGTTGAATGGACCCATCGAGGAAGCATTGGTGCTGGTGCAATTGGAGGAACATGAGCAGGCAGAGGTGGATTTTCATCCTCACTGTCATCATCAGAAACTGGAGTTGGAAACCTGTCAAGAAAGTTGGAAGAAGAAGAAGAAGAATAAGACACAATCGCTGAATCATGCTTGCAGGCCAAAGATGGCACACTTGCCAAGTTAGGCTCACAGACCAAGAGATTTTCATCAAATTTAACATCTCTTGTAATGATTATATCACGTGAATGGAGCTAAAGAAGTCTATAACCTTTTACATCTTCAGAATATCCTACAAATATGCACTTTTCACTTTTAGGCTGCAATGCTTTCCGTTTTTCATCCGGAATGTGAGCCCATGCGTCACAACCAAACACACGAAAGTGATTTACACCTGGTTTAATTTTACTCCATGCTTCTTCCGGTGTTATACTTTGTAAAACTTTAGTGGGTGTGCAATTAACTATGTAATTTGCATAATTTATGGCCTCAGCCCAATATTGAAGACTTAGTCTCTTACATTGGATAATACAATTAGCCATTTCTTTTAAAGTGCGGTTCTTTCGTTTAGCTACACCATTTTGTTGTGGTGTATATGGAACAATGTGTTGTTGTTGGACTCCTTGTTTAGTGCAGAAAGTAGTGAACTTCTTGTTAACATATTCTCTTTCATTGTCAGATCTTAACTTAATAATTTGATGACCAGATTATTTTTCTACAAGGGCTTTGTAGGCCAATAACATGTTAAATACTTCGCTCTTAAGTTTTAAGAAGTAAAATCAAGCGCGTCTGGAGTAGTCATCAATGAAAGTTAAGAAATATTTGAAATCAGAAAATGATGCAGATGGAAGATGACCACACAAGTCACTATGCACAAGCTCCAAGGGAACCGAGACGTGCCAAGAGGCACGTTTGTCAAAACTGTCCCGATGATGTTTTTCGAGTACACAACCGAAACAAACACCATCCTTGCAAGATACCATCGGAAGACCAGTCACCATATTGTCTTTACATAGTTGTTGCAATGAGGGATAATTTAAGTGACCAAATCGTTTATGCCAAAGTTTGCTCAAGTTATCACCACGAGCAACAAAAACTAAAGAAGAAGATGATGACCCAAAGTTGTTAAATTCGTACAACCTAGTAATATCATCAACAGTTCCAATAGCAAGGACATTTTGAGGATTTTTAAAATCTTTGATTACAACTTGGTGAGGTGTAAACGTCACAGTTTTGTCTTCACCCGAATGAGTAATTTGATAGACTGATAACAAATTGCAGGAAATTTTTGGAACACAGTACATCACTGAAATGACCATTTTCTACTGGAACTGTTCCAGATTCTACAACACTTAGAGATCTATCATCACCAACAAATATTTACTTGGTGCTACATTCATGCATAGTAGAAAAGATGGCTTGATCCTTAGCCATATGATAAGATGCTCCAGAATCAATGAGCCATTCAATTGAAGTAGAAGAAGAAGATGCAGTATAAGAGTAACCAGAAGCACAAAGTGCATGTCCATGAGAGGTAGATTCTGAAGACGAATATAGGCTGATGTGGTGTTTCTTCATTGCTGCTTATAAGGCCGCTATCTTCTTGAAACACTTAGATTCATCATGATTATCTTTCCCACAAAAATTGCAATGACGTTCAGTCTTATTTCCTTTTGGCTTGGATCCTTTGTCATTTTTAGAGGGTTTGGGACCCTTGTTGTTTGGCTTATTATTGCGAAAATTATGTTGCTTGGGAGGTGTGAACTTTTTTTTCTATTGGGACAATAAGGCATTCTCAGATGTATCTACATTGTTAATTATTCCAAGATGAACGAACTTATCTTGCTTTCTAATTAAGGAATCACAAAATGATTTAAGACTAGGCTCTTGATAGCTAGCTGCATTCAAGGATTTTTTCATGGAGTAGAATGTAGATACAAAAACAAAATATGCAGGTCTAAGTCTGGAAAGAATATGATAAATACATTGTGTGTCTTCTTTTTTAATTTTGCATTCTGCACATAAGAGTCTAAGAGTTTTATACTTAGATAAATAGTCTTGAATGCATGAAAAATCATTTGGATTCAAGGAAATCAACTCATTCTCAAGTTGATGACCCCAAATTTAATTGTGTTTACCAAACACAGATTCCAACTTTTCCCAAACTATATCAGGTTTATCAATTCCATATATGTGGAATCGTAAATCAGTAGAGATTGACATCCCAATCAATCCACGAGCTTTATCACATCTATTTGCCCATTTAATTTTTTTATCATCATCAGTGGGCTCTGTTACTTTCCCTGAGGTTATCCTGAAAAGTCCCCTACTTCGCAGAACATCCTCCATACGAGATTTCCATGAGAAATAGTTAGAACTTATAAGTATAATATCACAAGGGGCGGCCATACTGTGAAATAATAGTTGAAATAACAGAAACTAACTGTCTAGATGCAAAGAGCTCGAAAAAATATGCGTTTAAAAAAAAACGGCATTGAAAACTGATTCTGGATGATGAAGTTATGCTTGATCAAAGAAAATGTTGAAGATGTCAACAATAGTGACGCGACAGATATTATCTTGATCAACTAAAAAAAGACCCTCTTTCTTCCAAAGATGAACCTTTGACAATCACTTATAAGAAAGTTGATTTTTAAGTGAATCACTTTTGTAAAATAAGTGATGTTCATTTTTACAATAATGTTACTTTTAAATAATGCAGCAATAATTAAAAGACTTAAGTGACTCACTTTTTATTTTATTTTATTTAAGTGATATGCACTTTTACAATAAAGTAACTTGAAAATAGAAATTGCATGCACTAAAAAGTAGCTTAATAAGACTTGAACTCAAGACTTATTAAGGAATAAAGCAACTTTGGGCTAAGTTTAAAATGTACTTAAAAGAATAGAAAGATGAAGGGTTTTTTTTTTTAAACTCTTCTCCTGTTCTCCGTGCTTGCCTTTTTTATTTTATTTTTATTTTTATGTTTTTATTAATTATGTGCAAATCACAAAAAAAAAACGAAAAACAAAAACAATTTTTTTTTTTTTTCCACACAATGGAGTTAGATCTTGGTTAGTTTACCCGGAAAGTCTACGTTTTTAAGTTTTCTCGCTATTTCTGATTTGCCGTGATCGCACAAGGTGATTTGCTGTGATTGCCTTTTTTTTTTTTCTTTTTTATGCAAATCACAAAAAAAATGACAAAAACAAAAAAACTTTTTCCCCACAATGGAGTTAGATCTTGGTTAGCTTACCCGGAAAGTCTACGTTTTCAAGTTTTCTCGCTATTTCTGATTTGCTGTGATCGCACAAGGTGTACGACAAAGATCATATGTAGCCGAAAAGACAAGAAAAAAAAACTTTCCTTTTTTGTTTCTGATTCCCCGCGATCGCGCAAGGTGCACGACAAAAAACATACGCAGTCAGGGAAGACAACAGTCCGAGACTAAAACAGTAAAGATCTAATAATAAAACTCATAAAATATGAGAGATTTAAAAAAAATAAAAAACAAATCCGTCACTGTAACATTATACCTTCAGATTTACTGAAATGGGTGTTTTTGGAACAAACAGAAACAATTTTTGATGAAACGAAAACTATTTCCCAATGGAAACGACGCTCCGGACGCAAAGAAATAGCTCCCACAGGCCACAAATGCACAAAAATTTCAGAACCAAAAACTCTTTCAAAGTTTCGGCAACACCGGTTCCAGATCTTGATCAAAACCGAAAGCGACTCTTCATAAATGCTCTGATACCATGTTCGGGTACATATGGTACTCTCAAAAGACCGAACACCTAGAGCAGCCACTTCACACAAAAAGATCACAGATCAATACACTGATGTTTGTCACGTGGTTAAAACCCTTGAGAGGGAAACAGTCCACGGCCCCAGCCAAATAGCTACTTAGAGCAATTTATTATGCAAAAGAAAGAAAGTTACATGAGCTTCTCATAATCGATCAATTAGCCAATGACCCTTCATGCTCTTTAAATAGAGATCATGGACCAATCGGGTGTTAAGTCACGGATCAATGGTAGGTTTGATCTAAGAGAAGTTGAACCGTTGAATCACTTTATGTCTAGAGCATATCGTGACCGTCGGATTATAATATTTACAAATACATACTAATGCATACTAAAAAAACACACTTTACCTAACGGATATATTACACAAGTTGATCTTAACTAACTCCTAAGTGTCTAAATATCCTAATAATAGTTTCTTCTAAAATGCTCAACCTTGTTGTAGTTCCAATAGTTTGCCTTAGACTTTCCAGGGTACATAATTTGCCTTAGACTTTCTAGGAGACATGTTTTCCTTGAGATTTGGATTTGTCATTTTCTCTCTTTTGGCCTTTCTCCTTCTATCGTCCACAAAAAACCAAGACCTAGTTGGTTGATTCAGAGGCTTTTCACCTCAACTCCTCAAAGAGTAAAGCCATCATGATCTCATCAAGTAGTAATGTCTTTACAATGATTCCAATTGCCATTACCGCTTTGTTCCATGGATTTGGCAAATAACACAAAACGTTTATACAAGGGTTCTCCTCATCCATCTTTATTTCAACTAATATCCATTAGGTCACAATAGTTTTAAAGGCATTTAGTTGTCGATGTTAGTTTTGTTAGGTTAAGTGACTTTTCGAGAGAAAAATTATTTTAATATAGTTCATGACTTAAGGGATTTAAGTGAACTTGTAATTAGATTATAGCCATCGATTTTGTGGGACCCTAAAAGGAAAATAAAAGACACTTGAGAGAGATCATTTGCACTTATTCCAAGAAAGAATTTTGGATACATGTGAGAGATACATTTTCCAAGAGAGGAAGAGGGATTGAGCTGGGAAAATGAAGAGGGAGAGTGAGTTAGGAAGGAGGGCACAATTTTCAACAGAAAACAGTGGCAGACATCCTAAGGAACTCAACATTGATTACAACAGTGAGGAGGGCACAAAATCCAAGGGGAAGCAGAGGCATGCATCCCAAGGCAACCCCAACAATGATTGTTGGTCTATATTGCAGTAGAGGAGGTCGTACTGTACATATTTATAGGAGGTCGTACTGTTGCTCATGCACATAAATCAAGGTTGTTCATGCACAAATTTTGAGGTGCTAGAGTTTGCTTGGTAAGATTTTCTGTTGCGTACATGATAATATTGTTGTTGTGGTTTCTTTGTTGTCAGGAGGAAGAATTTATAGGGGTCTGTACAACTGTACATGTGCATTGAATTAGAGGAGGGTTATGTAGTTGATTCCGAGTATCTTTGCATGCATTTCAAGGAAGACTGTTGGTATTGATTTTAAGTTTGTACTGAGTTTTATGTTGCAATATTTTGCTGGTGTTAATCTCTTATATGTTCCTAAGAAGCTGACTAAAATTACTCTCTTGGCTGGTTTTCCCCTTAGGGGGGTTTTCTGAGGTCTTTGACCAAACTTCCTTTGTTGAAAATATCATTTACAAATTGTTGTTTTGTGCTTATTTCTGCTACAAGGTGTACTTGTTGTATATCAACGTACAATTACTTGAAGTTGAATGCATGTGGAATGCATTTATTCTTATGCCTGTAGAAGACTAATATCAAAGTTGGCTAAGTGCTTTGGACATAGTTTAAGTCTATATTTTTACATGGTATCAGAGTTAGGGCTCTTAGTGGTGTTGTGGGAAGTTTTGTAGTCGCCGTGTGTGTGCAAGAGTATTGCTTATTAGTACAATTGAGAGTGATTTTTTTACATAGTGGGTAGCGAGTGATTTGTTGAGATTTGGAGTTGTTTTTTATTGCTAGGTGAAAATGTATGTAACCTTTGGCTTACGGTTTGAGGACAGGCTTGCGAGAGAGTCCAACTTCATTCCATGGAAGGAGAGAGTCACCTTACTTACGGAGGAATTTGAGTTATGGGACATAACTAAGGAAGTTGTCACGATTCCCACTTTTGTTGATGAGTTGCTTGAGTATAACAAGAAGAATGTGAAGGAAAAACGTCTTCTTCTTATTGTAGTCAAATTTCTACCTGATACCTCATGTGACTGGTAAGAAGAATGTGTATGAGATGTGGGTTGTTTTGATAAAGCGATTTCAAAGCAATAATCATAACCAAAAAATGGTTTTGAGGGAGGAGTTACGGAACACTAAGATGACCAAGAACGAATATGTCACATCATACTTGACCTAGATTTCAAAAGTATGTAATGAGTTGGGGGTTGTTGGAGAGATAGTGGGAGACAAAGAGTTGTTGAGAATTTCCTTGGATGGTTTCTCACAACCTTGCCAGGATTTTGTGCAAGCAATTGTTGCCAGAGAGAACATCTCGACATGGACTAGACTTTGGAATGACTTCGTACAGGAGGAGGTAAGACTAAGCTCCCGTCACGTAGACCAACGTGATGGTGACATGAGCAGGATGTGGCCTTTTTAGCTAAGGGAAAGAAGAAGAATGGCTTGAGCAGTGGAGCCAAGTATGAGAAGGACATGCATAAGGTGAGATGCTTTGCTTATCAGAAGTTTGGCCACTAAGCATGCCAATTTCCCAATAAGAAGAGAGGAAAGAAGAAGGACGAGACAAAGGTGGTAGCTGTAGCATCAATTGAAGTGGAAGAGTACACCATGGAGTTCGAGAAGAAATTATCCTTGGTGAGTACTGTCTCGGGTAGCAGTGTTTTCGAGAGTGTGGACACCAAAGCGTGGTATGTGGACAGCGGAGCATCACACCACATGACAGAAACATGAGCTATGCTCCTGCAGTTAACATATTTTGACAGAGTTATACTTGCAAAGGATGGGTTTGACATCACCCATGCAGTAGGACTTGGATGTGTTAGATTCTTGCTTGAGTCTGGTGGTTATCTAGAGGTGGGCAGAGTGCTATTTGTACTAGAGCTGAGAAAGAACTTGCTCTCATTCTCAACTTTGGAGGACGATGAATATGTGGTCTTGGTTTGCAATGGACAAGTTTTTTTTATATCCAATGGGTTATAGCGTGGATGCAGCACAAGTGCTTGGCACATAGATTCCTTGTGGATGGTGAGTTTGGATGGATATTTGACTTGGTGGCAGTACCAGAGGAAACCGGTGGAAATAATTCTTCCATCTCAGTGAGGAGATCGAGCAGGTACGATATGAATCTTGAGGATGAGCATAAGAGTGGGGAGAACTCTCAGTTTAGATTTGTTTGGAACAAGTCTTCAATGCATGATCTAGAGAGGTAGTAGAGAGACCTTCTATTTCAGAAGGAGCAACTTCAGTTGTTGGAGAGAGGAGGTTGGAGATGGAGCGAGGTCGAGGTGATGACAATACCTCCCTCACTAAGAGGGAGTGTTAGTTTTAGTAGCTTGGAGTCACTTCTGTACCATGTGCCTAAGTGCAAGGTTTTAAGCACACGTGTCTCACTTAAGTGGCATAAAGTGACTTTATGATATGTTTTTGTAAAGTGACTTTATAAAGTTAAGTTGAGTTGTACTTTATAAAATAAAGTTGTACTTTTTATTTAGTTTAGGGTTAAGTGACTTTTCGAGAGAAAAAATGATTTCAATCTAGTTCATGACTTAAGGGATTTAAGTGAACTTGGGATTAAATCACAACCGTCGATCTTGTGGGCCAATATTCGATCTTGACCGTAAAAGACCACGAGTTAGGGAAATTACCCTAAATAGAAAATAAAAGAAGCTTGAGATAGATCATTTGCACACATTCCAAGAGAGAATTTAGGGGAAGTGTGAGAGGCATGTTTTCCAAGAAGAAGAGGGATTGAGCTGAGAAAAGGAAGAGGGAGAGTGAGCTGGGAATGATGACACAATTTTCAAGAGAAAATAGTGGCACTCATCCTAAGGAACTCAACATTGATTGCAACAATGAGGAGGACACATAATCCAAGGAGAAGCAGAGGCAAACACCCAAGGAAATCCCAATAGTGATTGATGACTTGTACTGTAGCATAAGATGTCATACTGATGTTCATGCACATAAATCGAGGCTTTTATTCATGCACATATTTCGAGATGCTAGAGTTTGCTTGATAAGAGTTTTTGATGCCTGTACACGAGACTATTGTTGTTGTGACTATTTTTTTGTCAAGAGGAAGACTGTATAGTGGTCCCTACAACTGTACCTATGCACAAAACTAAAGGAGGATTATGGGTATTTCTTGGCACCCATTTCAAGGGAGAATTGTTGGTACAGATTTTAAGTTTGTACTGAGTTTTATGTTGCAATATTTTGTGCTGTAAATCTATGATATCTTCCTAAGAAGCTCAATAAAATTACTCTCTTGGATGGTTTTTCCATTGGGTTTTTTTTCCAGGGTCTTTGACCAAACTTCCTTTGTTGAAACTATAATTTGCAAACTATTGTTTTGTACTGCTTATTTTCGTTGCAAGGTGTACTTAGTTGTTGTATATCAGCTCACAATTACTTGAAGTTGAATGCATGTGAAATGTATTTGTTCTTATGCATGTAGAAGAATGATATTAGAGTTGGCTAAGTGTTTTGGACAAAGTTTAAGCCTAAATTTTAACAGCTGAACAATAGAATCACCATCATCCATTTTGAAGATGAATAATTTTTTTTTGAAGAATTTTATCAACAAAGGATTTACCCTAGTACAAATCTCCCAACTTCGGTGTGAGAGTTGTTGCAATTTTATCTTTGGAAACATTCAGTGACACCAAATCAGCCAAATCGAGTTTGTTAAGGCTTCTTGCCTCTCTCCAAAACCTCCTATTCTTCATCTTTCACGCCAATGGGCTCGGTTTGAGATAAAGTAGTCCAAAGATCTTGATCTACAAGCAAATCCTCCATTTGGAGCTTCAACAATGCAAAGTTAGTGCTTGCATTTTTTCCGTTTCTAGTCTATATTTGTTGCCTTTTCCTTTCAACACGGTTTTCTTTTGTGCAAACTTCCACTCAAACCAAGATTAATTAAAAAAACGTTGTCACTAACACCTTGGATCTGAGGTGAGCAAGATGTGATGCTAAATGTAAGGAAGCAAAGGTGTGGAATTCACTTTCTGTACTAATCGAGGAGAGAAAAATGTGTAGAGATTTAAATAAACAAAATTTCAATGATGAACACCACAAAAACATATAACCATTAGAGAACGATAGGGGAAACCTTTCAAAGGCAAAACCCCACACTCCAAAGCACATGCGAATATAGTAATCAACAACTAACAAATGGTCACAATACATTACAAAGTGTCTTTGCTCTCAATATGAGCGTTCAAAATAACATTGAGTTAAAAACTCATACTCAATTTTTCCTCCAACCCTAGCGCTCACTAAATAGGCATAACAAAATCATAAACCATTTATGGTTTTCCAATTCTATATATTAAAAAATCTCAACAAATAATTGGCCAACTATTGTTGCTTAGCATTTTTAGCTGCTAATGATATGCATTTATTCTATGCCACTGCTCAATATTTATTTCTTACCATTATTCAACTTTTTATTTCTTATTATTGCTCAATGATCATTATCTACTCTGCTACAAAGCTACAAGGTGTGTGGCACACTTGTCCTAACAAAAAAAACACAAAAAAAGTTGCAAGAAGGCTAGCTAGCAAAGTAACAACAATCTCAATTAGTAAAGAGGGTATAATGTATGACAAAACACAAACAAACAATCTCAATTAGTAAATAGGGGGTATACTGTATGACAAAACAAAAACAACCTGGTTGAATAAACGCTTAAATCAATATTTATCACAATCGATAAAACAAATCATTGAGGCTCATTAAAGTACTTATTGAGGATGTTGTGATTATAACATCGAAGGTTGGAATTGAGTCGATAAGTTGATTATAGATGTTATATTTAGACGATAAAAAGATGATCCATATAAATAATCAATACAAATATCAAACATGGATTTTAATGTATGAAATCAAATAACTATCATAAGTACTGATGTGATGGAAAAGGTTAATTAAATTTGTAGAATTGATTTTGAGCTTGTATATCAATGAAGTAAGTAAAAAAAATGTATATATATATATATATATATATTAATTTTTTTTAATTAACAGTGATAAGAATTTTGTTGAAAGTTATAGTTATGGTAAATTTGAGCATGGAAATTTGTTTTTTTAGAGTTTTGAATCCATTTTAAGAGGATGGAGATTGATTAAAAAAAAGTGGATCAAGACAGAATTTCACATCACCCCAAAAAAATGTATGTTGTAAAGATTGAGTTTATCCATTTTTTAACTCGCAGCCATGAAGTAGTGACTTCTACATTAATTTTTATTTGTAACCATCACATGCTTATCCAAATAAATAATATTTGTCTTGGGGATAACTGTTCAACTTTCTTATTTGTTTTGAGAAAGCATTAACATATATAAAGTGTCTACGCACCACCCCTTGATTAAGAATTCTTATTCATTCCCCTTTGTCTTGGTCATTGTAAACATGTTAACAATGTTTTGAGACAAGGGAGTTTTCCATAGTTATGTTGGAAAGTCACAAAATTACTATCTTGTAATGCCCATCTATCCTTTGGAACGATGCTCTATATTGCTTCAAAATGGCAATAAATGAATATTGCTTCTTAATAGTAATGTGATGTGAGTTTATAGTTGTTTCATGTTGTTTACAACCCTTTCGTCAATGAAAGTTATATTATGTTGCTGCTTTGTATTACTACGTTGTATTACCTTGGCGCAAGCACATTATATCTAGTTATTTTTCTTTATGGAGATATTTGTAGGTTTTTTTATGGAACACATTTGAATTAAGTTGTTGCCATAATATAAAAATTGTATAGTTTGTCAAGTTGTGGTTTAATGACGACTCGAAGTGGAAGTGGTTGTGATAATGTCAGGCTTAAATATTGGTGGTTATTCTTCTACCTTGCATGAGGTTTGCTAGAAGTGACTATTGATTATATTAAATATTATTGATGCAACTTTTAGGTAGATTATTGTATGACACCAACAAGTAACAACAAACCCTATTTTTCACCAAAGTGTGAGAGAATGTGTCAGGGTTATGGGTTTTTTGTTTGTGAAAGATGGGCTCATATTTTAATTCTTTATCAAAACTAAGGACAATGGAAATTCCTTCCTTGCGTAGATATTGAAAAATCTCAATAATCAACCTAAGTAGTGAGAAAATAAAGTGGCTAGGTGTATTCCATGGAATGTGGGTCTCTTCAGGCCACTCAATTGATTAGGATTCCATTACTTGTTGATTGGCTTCATAAGATGTCTAAATGTTGCTCCATATGAACAAAGTATATAGGAGGTTTCCTAAAAGGATAATATCTATCCATGATTATTATAAACTTTGTACATTTTGATTTTGCAGTTTGTTTTGTGTTGTGTTTCTCTCTATATACTTCAATCACCCATCATGTTTTTCCTCTTATTTTGTATTTCTAACAACATGGTATCATAGCCATAGGTTTTTTGGCTTTTTCATCTTTTGAATTAGGTTTTTGGTTGAAAAGTACTCTTAACAACGATTTTCCAAACTCAAGTGACACATCGATTATAAATGACCTTTGACATTGGCATTGTTGTAGACTCTTCGATCCATCTGAGACAATCTGACGACCATGAGTTTAATTTCTTTAAATTTAGGACGTAAATGCTATTGTTGGAGAAGGAATTGTAGAGTTTGGTGGATGGAAAAGACACCAAATCATGTAGAATGCATATGGATTTAGGAAGTGGGAGATTAAGGAAACAAAAGCTTGAACTTGTGTTATCCATTATTTGTTTGATAATATTGTTTCCATTGTAAAACTAACGTATATAGTGAGCTCTATTTAGGAATAAATCAAAACGGTGTATGAGAGAAAGGGAATGAATACAAGACTTCAATTGAGGAAGAAATTCCTTGGGTTGAAGATGTAAGAGTAAAAAAGTTTGGGATAATTAGAGTAATTTTTTTGTTTAAAATGGGCCTCATAGGAAAAAGAGCCATTGATGAATTGGAATCCAAGAACTAATATAATTTCAAGAAAAAGAGTCAACCATAATGGTTTACTTGGCATATTTGACATAAAAAACTTCTTTTTTAATTCGTATATTCAACTTATCTCCATATGGTTTTACTCAATTTTCAAGTGGAGCACTCGTTGGATGCATAATTGAATTTCACATCTAATGCGTACCAACACTGCGAACTTTTGATGGACCCCACCCCACGAGTTCACATCCAACGAGTACCCATAGTGCATGCTTTTAATGGACACCACACCACGAATTCACATCCAATGAGTACCCACACTGCATACTTTTTATGGACCCCACCCCACGAAAAAATGAGAAATTAAAAAAAGTGTCAATGGAATTCAATTCCACATCCAATGAGTTCTCCTGCACGAAATTTGAGTACAACCATAGGGAGATATATTGAAAATATGAAGAAAAAAAGTAGTTTTTTTCTCTCTTCCTCCAAAATTCATAAATATTATTTTATTTTTTTTAACTATTATTCTATTATTTTCCTTGGGAGACCCATTTTAGACCCCAAATTTGCTCTAATGATTTACTGTCTAGATTTAGGATTCTTGTACATTATTTCTCTGCGTATGGTGCACTAATCTTTGATGAGTGTGCCATAACTACCCTTGAAAGTATGCTTGCCTCCTATGGAGGATAGCTTTGGTGTCAAGGAATAAATTAATCTCCGAGGAAACACATTTTTCACTTTTAAGGAATAGTCAAGGAAGAAAGATGTTGGGATGATTTCAAACATTAGTTCTTCCTTAACATTGTTTTGAACGAGTAGACATGCAAAAGAAAGAAGGGAAAAGGGTAATAATAAAAAACAATGTCCTCAAAGGAATATTCAAGAGGATAGGAGAAACTAAGATGTTTTCACTATCATTAAGAATGACACATTAAATAAGTTGTCTGAAATTTATTGCAAATAAGAAGACAAGAGTGATTTGGCCATTCTCTCTTGATAGGTATTTTTTGGCAATACCAATGGCAACACAAGTTTTTTTTTGATGTTGGTATTTGGACTCTGGTGTAACTCAACATAATAATTTGACTGGACTTGATTTTTGCAAGATGAGTTGGTTCATGCAAGGAGAATGGTGGTTTTGGGGGGTGGATAAGAAGATGAAGTGTTGGGCACTCTATATGCAAGTTAATTAAAGCCAACATATAGAGTGTTCAATTTAAATTTCCAACCCAGGGAAGTCTCTTATTTCAAGGATAATGTGCACTGTATATTCTTTAACACTAAGTAGCTGATGCTGTAAATGAATGACCCTACTTTCCTGTTCAGCTGAATTCATCCCATAATCTACTTAATTTAGTTTAAATTCTTAAAAATGAAATCACAAGTACCTTCTTACAATCTTTAATCTAGAATTAAAAGATTAAGGAAATAACATCTAGATTACTTTTGCAGAAAGTTAAATCCTTAATTACCAAACCATCTAAAGATCCATTTCAACTATCTGAATTCAACTTATTCTAGAAATTCAAAGTACATGAATTAAATTTTGCAATTATAAATGTGAAGAAACAAACTGCAAATATATAAAGAAAACAACGATTGAAAGAACTAGGGATGAATAGAGTTGTCACAACTATCACACAGTTGCATAAAAGAAAGTTAACCTATGCAGTCGACTGGCACACCACACCACTGCAGTTTATAGAGGATGCAATTATTGATTATTCAAATGACACACAACAAATCGATGACTGTTGCAGCTTACTGTAAATAAAGGAAATTATCCCAAAATCCAACCACACAACAAAATAAATAAAATACCTAATTAACTCAGCAATCCCTGTGGGAAGGCGGGCCCAGCCTTTACACAGAGATGCTGGAAGTAACACACGTTAGAAAGCCGAGATCTGAAGAATCAAACTCCTTGTATTAAAATGGCGGATCAGCACACAACCTTAGTCACAGTTGATACAATAATTTGATTAATTTTTCAACCCTTGGCTCGGAATAACTCCCAGTATTTATACAATTACAGTCATAACATCTTCCCACTATTATTGGGCAGCCATGAAGATCTCTGATCTTCAGGTTGCCCTAATTATGATTAGCTGTTACAGTTGTGGAAAGATGAAAGCAGAAAATATAGGAAGGCTGTTACTCGAGCCATAAATAATGATGATGATCAATTGAGAAGATGCTCCGTGGATTGCAGCTATTTTTAAGCAGCGACGCACTATTGCCTCCAAATTTGTTGCATCCTGTTGCAGCTACCTTTGTACAGCTCGTGTGGAATAGTATCCTTGGACCGTGTTCTTTGGACAACGATAGAATGGATGTTGATCATCTCAACAATGAATGTTCTTCTCTCTCTTGGCATGTTCGGCCCGCTACACTTGTATCCTTTACATCTCGAATTATCTTTATAAAACCACCATATGTTAGCATAATTTAAGATGTAAAGCCTTGATTACAACAATCCTAAGCATTAATAAAATAATACAATGATTAACCATACCTATATGAATTGAGGGACCGAGTGAAGGAAAAACATATGTTTAGTGTACGTAATAGAGTAGGACGAGGAAAAAAGAGGTAGGTAAAGGTGGTCTAAAAGGGGTCATTTCTGGGCCCAACATCTCCCCCCAACTGTCCTGTTGCATGTCCCCATGCAACAACCTCCATTATTCTGAATCTAAATCTAGCATTGTACTTCATTCATGGAGAGAAGAAAAGTTGTATGGGAATTCAGGCATTCCCTTTTTTTTCAAGAATCCCTTATGGGCAACCCAATATCTCCAACACTTCTGCTCTTCTACCCTTTTTAATGAGAAGTCTTCCCTATACGATTTTACTGGCCACCAGATGAGAGGAAATTTGAATTTGAGTCCCATCCAATTAACCCCACATTCCTTCATGCATCCAACATATCCCTCAACCCTGGAAAGTGCATGTTCAAAATTCTTGTAACGGTAGGGATCCCTATTTCTTAGGGTTGAAAAGGCAACCTGCCATCTGTGCTAGCTACCTTCCAAAGCCAATTGTTGATACTTGGAAATCTGGCTGACACAAGGAGAAATAACATTCCGATGACGAGCAAGGAGAAGACGAGGATTCTGAGGTTTGCTTCGAATCCAAAGGTTAGCGTGGGCCTCATTATGAGAGAAAGTTTGGAAGGATATCTCCCATTGAACATGATTGCTCACAAAGGAGGCAAAATCCCTCAGCTTAACATCACCTGATAAAGGGATAGGTTTCGAATGGTGGTCCAAAGGACAAGCCAACTCATGCAAATAAAGCTCACACAACAAATTCTGCTCCTCAAAGTCACTTTCTAGAAATGTTTCCAGGAATTTAGCTGAGGTCGCTATTTCATATGGTCTCCCTTCTTTTACAGCCCTCAGTTTAAACCAAATGAATTGCTCAAATAAAAACACAGGGTAAGAGGAGGATGATACTCTGGTACCAGACAATTCCTGAGAAAGAGTATACAACTGATCTTTTTCGACCTACATGGATTTGAACTTTTTCAGCTCCTTTAGCTCCTTCTGTAACTCTTCCCCAAGGAGTTTCAGGGACATGAGTTATTCTGCCCACTTTTCCTTCAATTCCTTGATGGTCTTCCTATGTTCAGCAAGGGAAACCATCCCTTCTTGATATCTCTCCACCTGACTCCTCCACTTCCTCACTTCTATTCTTAGGATTGAGAGTTCTTTTGTCAGCTTCAGGATTTCTTCATCTTCAGCATGTTCTTCATTATCATAATCCAAATTGACAAAATTTTGATGAAGTTGAGTCCATACCTTATCACCTGATTTTCCAATTTGAACATCCTGTACTTCTGAAATCACTTTTGGGGGTGTTGGTTCTTGTGTAACAACATCCATTCCTTGAATTTATTCTGCAGCAAATTTAACCATAGGTGCCTCTGAAACAACTTCTGGAGATGCTGGTTCTTGTGTAACAACATCCTCTCTTTGGATTTCTCCTATAGCAACTTTAGCAGCTGATTGTGAAGGTGTTGGTTCTTGTGTGACAACCTCCTCCTGAATTTCGATCTCCCTATCTGCCTGATTGTCAGCTGCAGCTTCGACAGGGGGATGCAAGGCCGCTGGTTCTTGTGTAATAGAGCCTTGCCCTTATATTTATTCATGCTGCTGGGATTGTAGAGTTGCTTCGATGTCTTTTGCAATATAGAGTTGTTCTTCAAGGATTTCAATGTCCCCTAAGGATTATGATTGCATTTGTTCATCCTCTCCTAAATCCAAATAAGGAATGATGTCCATTTCAGGATTGATTTCTTGTTGCTTCTTGAGAGTCTCCACAGAAATTTCCAGGGATGTTGGTTCCTGTGTAGCAACATCCTAGTTAAATTCCTCATTTTCCTGCTGTTGGGTTTCCATTTCTATTAACTCTGTGTCCTGAGACGGTTCAGGAGTCACAACGTAGACTTCTTCGTTAAATTCTAGAATATTTTCAATCTCTGGTTCATCTTCCCCCATTTGGGTGGAAACTTCAACGAGAATATTCAAGGATGCTGGTTCTTGTGTATCGGCACCCTGTTCAACCTCATCATCATTCTGCTGCTGAGGTTCCATCTCTATTAGTTCTGTGCCCTGAGGAGGTTCAGGAGTCACGGCGCAGACTTCTTCAATAAAATCAGGAATAATTTCAGCCTTTGGGTCACCTGTCCCAATTTGGGTGGCAACTTCAACAAGAATATTCAGAAATGCTAGTTCTTGTGTATCATCACCCTGTTTATCTGCTACTTCACTTTACTGGAGTTGCTCTTGGGGACCTTCACCATCCTTCCAATCAGATTGTCCTTGTTCTTCCATAGCTGCAGGTACGGGTTGTTGTGTCACAAAGGCACGAACTACGACTTTGTATCTTGACCGGTTAAATATTTCTCCACACATAGGGCAGACCACTATTTATTCCTCCTCACCATCCTCAGTAGGAGTTGATCCTTCTAATTGGTCTATAGCTTCAACCAGTGTGTGCAGCTTCCTTTCCACCCATTTCTTTCATGCTTCCTTCCAATTTTATAGTTCTTTTTGAAGTGATTGTACTTCCTCCTTCAATAGACCATTTTTGTATAGAAGTCCCTCAATTTGAGGTTCTTTTGCAGCCGGTTTCTGTGGTGCATCATTTGCTTTGGGTCTCAGAATGGGGAATTCGATCTGTGCTTCTATGCTTTCCCATCTTGCCTGTGCTGCTTCAGCTGTTGTAACTGACCTGCTTCTTTTTTGTCTTATTGGTGGTGATTCATGTATTCCTTTTTTTGATCTCCTCCTTTTCCTCCGTGGTGCTGGAATCTACAGATTTGCAGCTGATGTGGAAGGGATATCCTTTGTCTCAACATTTTCCTGTTCTTCCTCAATTAGAGTTCCTCCCCATTCAAGGGAAGATTCAATGGTCAACACCTCCATGTTTTCTTCTGTTATCATGGCTTTAACATCCTCGGCTTCAGCTGTTGCAGCATCTAATGCTGCTCCAGCTTCAACCTTTGCTGTCAAAGCTTCCATATTACTTAATCTCTCTATAGGGTTTTCTTGTGCATTTTCCTCCAATTCTTCTGCTTGGTCTTCTGACTGATCATCCAATCCAGTCTCATTGCCCCCCCCGCAGCTAAATTGGAGGGAATCCAAACCTCCTGTTTCTCTTCATCCCCCCCCAACTGTTCATTGGCAGGCTCCTCTTGGTTTTGAACAGGCCCAACGAGTACAGGTACTTCTACTTCTTCTTCTATTGGAATGCCAGGCAAAAGAGCGGGTTCCTGGTTTATCTGAATTTGACCTGTGAATTGCTCCCAGGTTTGGTTCCGTTGAGCTAAGGCCTGTAAAATTATTAATTTGATTAGGCCATGGTGGGTAAGGGAGGAGTTTGGATGCTTGGCTATTATAACAAACCCCGCCATATGGTGTAGGACATTGAATAGATAAAATGGAATGTTCAACAAGGCTCGATGATGGAGATGAGATAATAGAGGAAATTCAGAGTAATAAACCGTTTGATACCTACCTTCATAGGTGATATACTTCTTGAGGAAAACTGCTACTTGATCCCATGGCTGAGGCAGTGACTGTAACGCTATCCCTCTCCTTGACTGATGAATTTTCTCCCCCTCTATCAGAAAATCCTCTACTGTAGCAGCATTGGGGTTTCTTCGACCAAACCAGGCTCTTCCCACCTGAGGAAGGCCAGTGACCTCAGCCACTATTGCTTCAGAGACTTCTATACGTAACCCCCGAACCTGTAAGTGGGTTTCTATTAGATTTAAGGCAAATTGTAGAGTTGTCTCGTTTTGAAACCCATTAAGGCATTGGAAGAATTCAGTCCAGCCCGCAACTTCAAAAATAGCGAAAACTTCAGCATTTCTTCTCAGTTCTCGCATATTTGGAGGTTCATGTTGAGCTAGGATACACTTGTTTGTTTGACTTCATAATTCTTTATCAGTCTGACAGATTATAGGTCTCGACAATGGAGGTTAAAGCACAGAGTATGCATGAACAACTGAGAGTGAAGTTGGGTAAATTCAAAAAGTTTCAGAGCATGGAAATGTTTGGAATTTTATCCCAAATCAGGAAAGGTGGCGGTTATCAGGTAACATAAATGGCCATTAAATCGTATGAGTGGATAGTTAATGGTATACAGGTGTAATAATGGGCACATGAAGGAAGTTATGATTAATGTTGTCAAATCTAGTTAATGATTAATCGAGTAAATAATTAGAAGCATACCTTCGAAAATATGCGATGAATGGTGACCTTTGGAAAACAGTAAAGCATGTGAAGTGCAGCCATTTAAATTTAATCATTATTGCAGGCATGCTGTAATGACCTATTCTACCAGGGGACCAAAACTATCGTGTCAATCTTGTTGAAAACATAATGAATTCTGTGAAGTAAATCGAAATCGTCGCCATCAGGAATTGGGGCCAGATATGGAGGAGTCACTAACCAAGGTTGCAAAGAGTTCTATCAATAATGGAGGAGTCACATCCGCGGACCATAGAGAAATAAAGCAGTTTGGCAGAGTCACAACCATGAATTATAGAAAAATCAGCCAATTTTGGCGGAGTCGTAGCTGCTGAAAAAGGTAAACATAGTAAAAATGGAATGGTGTCGCAGCTACCGGAAAAGGTAAAAATGGACAAAAGTGGAATGGTGTCGCAACTGCCAGAATCATAAAAAGGCATTGAGTTATGGTGTTGCAGCTGCATGGAATGAGGTAAAGGGTGGGAGTTGACGGTGTTGTAGTTGCAAAAAAACAAAAAAATAGGAAACGTTTTGACGATGTTGCAGTTGCACGCAATAGGATAAAGGGCGGGAGTTTACGGTGTTGCAGCTGCAGAAAAACGGAAAAATAGGAAACGTTTTGACGATGTTGCAACTATGCGGAATGGGATAAAGGGCAGGAGTTTACGGTGTTGCAGTTGCAGAAAAACCGAGAAATAGGCAATGGATTACGGTGTTGCAGCTACGCGGAATGGGGTAAAGGGAGGTATTTTACGGTGTTGCAGCTGCAGAAAAACAGAAAAATAGGCAAAGTATTATAGTGTTGCAGCTGTAACAAATTTGTTCAAGGAATTTTCTTTTGATGCAGGAAATTATAGAAGGACGACCCTGGTTGATAGGCCCGATAATGACCATTGCTCCTTAGGTGCTTCCCTGCACATTTATTTAAAAAAAATGGATCAAGTGCAAAAGAAAAAGATAAAAGTAATGGTAAAAATATCAATTTATTTATGTACAAATATTTTATGTAAGATTTACAGTGATTATCTAAGGATTGACAGGGGTAGAGAAAGATTCTTTCCCTTGTTCTAACTGGTATTCCGGATTAGCTACAATCTGTGAAGTGAATGCGTCTTTTGAAATGGGCTTACGGTATAGTTGCAGCCTATGACCATTAGCAAATAATGGTGCACGATTCTCATCAATGGTTACCAGGTGGACTGTACCATTATCAAATACTCTATCTACCAGGTATGGGTCCAACCATCTTGTGCGTAACTTACCCTTGAAGTCCCTTTTGAATCTTGAATCGTATAATAATTCCTAGTCTCATTCGCAAAAGACTTTCTTTTTGATGAATCGGTCGTGCCAATTGGATCTCTGTTGCTGGATTAATACTGTCTGATCCACAACAACTAAACGGTTCTCATCAAGTTCATTCAACTAATTCAATCTTCTCTTTTGGGCTTCGCTTACATCTAAGTTTACCTCTGTAGCTATCTTCAAAGTCTTGATTTCAAATTCAATGGGGAAGACAACACTTTTCCCATACAGTAAATCATAAGGATAGAAACCTGTAGTATTGCGCCAAGTAGTACAGTATTCCCACAATGCTTCTGTAATTCTATCATCCCAATCTCTACGATGGCTCTTGACCGTTTTGGTGAGGACGGCTTCAATAAATTTGTTAGTGCTTTCTTCCTGGCCATTGGCCTGGGGATGGTATGGTGAAGCTATCAGGTGCTGAATATGGTACTTCCATAGCAGAGCTTCAAATTGATGTGGCACAAACTGAGGTCCTCCATCTATAACCACTTCCTTGGGTACTCCGAAACAAATAAATATTTCACCATATAGGAAATCAATCACATCCTGGTCATTGGCTTTCACCAAAGCCATAACTTCTACCCATTTCATCATGTAGTCGGTACAAACCAAGATGTAGTCTTTTTCCCTGGAATGAGGGCTGATAGGACCAACAAAATCTAAGGCCCATCTGTCAAAAGGTTCAACCACCAGTTGTGGTTGAAGAGGCATTTGATCCAATCTATTAAGTTGGCCCATCCTTTGGCAGTTATCACAAGACTGGACATATATTTTTGCATCCTTGAAAAGAGTTGACCAATAGTAGCCCATTCTCAGCGCTTTGTGTCCCGTCCTCCTATCTACAAGATGTCCCCCATAAGGCTCGTCATGGCAGGCCTTCAAAATATGGAACATTTCATCTTCTCTTACGCATCTTCCGATCTCAAGATCAGGGCCTGTGTAGAAGAGATGACTATCTATCCAACAGTACCTAGCACTTTGTTGAATAATTTTCCTCTTTTCTCTTTTTGACAAATGTGCCGGAAGCTTCCCTGTAGCCAATTAGTTAGCGACATCTGCATAACGAGGGGAGCGAGCTGAAACTGTAACTAAGTGTTCATCTGGAAAAGAGTCCTCGATAGGAAATCTATCATCACTCTCAATAAAATGAGATAAGAAATCAGCGACAACATTTTCTTTTCCAGGTCTATCTATAATGGTGATATCAAATTCTTGTAACAATAACAACCATCTAGTTACCCGAGAATTTGTTACAGGTTTATTCATTAGATATTTGATGGCTGAGTGGTCAGTGTGCACAAAGGTAGGATATCCAATGATATAATGTCGGAATTTGTTAATGGAGTAAACAATGGCTAAAAAATCCTTCTCGGTAACAATATAATTAAGCTCAGTAGGGGATAGGTTTTTGCTAATATAATAAATTGCATAAGGTGCTTGACCATCCCGCTGTCCTAAAACTGCTCCAATGGCAGTATCAGAGGCATTTGAAGAGATGTGAAAAGGCAGGGCCCAATTGGTCCCTCTTAGGATGGGAGTTGTGGACAGCTTCTCCTTAAGTTTAACAAACATTGTTTGGCATGCCTCATTCCAAGTAAATTGCACATCCTTCATTAACAATGAAAAAAAAGGAGAGGCAGGTTTGGAAAAGTTTTCTATAAATCTTTTGTAATATCCAGCATTCCCTAAGAAACTTCACACTTCTTTTTGAGTTCCAGTAGTAGGTATATTTTTGATTACCTTGATTTTAGAGGGGTCTACTTGAATGCCATCAACAGAGATAAAATTCCCCAACACTACTCCTTACTCATCATCATATGGCAATTTTCAGTGCTCAAAGATAGTTGGGTCTGTTCGCAGCGAGTTAAAACCTTTTCCAAATTTTCAATGCTTCTTTGAAGTCTTTTCCATAAGGAGTAAAATCATCCATGAAGATTTCCGTACTATCATTAACTAATTCTGAAAAGATGCCAATCACAGCTCTTTGAAATGTGGTTGGTGCATTGCATAAACCAAAGGGAAGCACTCTGTATGCAAAAGTTCCCCAGGGACAGGTGAAGGTAGTTTTATCCTGGTCTTTAGGAGCAATTTGGATTTGATTGTACCCACTAAACGCATCCAGGAAGGAGAAAAACTTATTCCCAGATAAGGTGTCGAGTACTTGATCGAGGAAAGGCAGGGGAAAGTGATCTTTCTGTGTTTCCTTGTTTAGCTCTCTATAGTCCACACAGACTCTCCCTTTACCATTCTTATTGGGTACTATCACGAGTGGAGACACCCACTCACTGTTTGAAATGGGATATATAAATCCTGCTTCCAAGAGTTTCTGAATTTCTTCCTTCACTATGTCCCTAAGATTGGGATTCATTCGTCGTTGAGGCTGGCACATAGGTTGGGAGTAACTTTTGATATAAATGTGATGGGTGCACAGATTAGAAGGGATGCCCCTCATGTCTATGTACTCCCAGGAATATCCCCCCTTGTGTCTTTTTAAGAGAGTAAGTTATGCGTTCCTGTTCATCCGGGGTAAGACTGGGATTGATATTCAGGGTTTTTCCAGACTCTACCTCGACAAGAAGACTTTTCGAATTTTTCAACACTAGAACTATGTGAGTATCACTAACTAATGTATCCTTTGTGAGATTTTCTTGTTCCTCTTCACCTAGAGTAGCATTCAGGATCTAATAAATTTTCTTATTGACAGAAGTGGGTTCACTGATGAAATTATTAGTGGCATCATCTTCAGTTTCATCTTTAAAAGTCAAGGCCTTCCCTATCATTAATAATGGTTGAACACCATCTTCTTCCTCTGGCTCCATCCATAACGAAGTTTCAGCTTCTAAGCTCGACTGAGCTGGAGGATAAAGAGTGAGGTTTTTTATCTCGGTTCCATCTGATATGGTCATAGACCCAGACCGATAGCTAATGCAAGCATCAACTGTAGCTAACCAGGGCCTTCCCAGGATCAATGGGTGTCCTCCTAGCTGTGACTTAGGTTGTAAAACCAAGAAGTCAGTAGGATAATCCAAAGAATCAACTGAGATAACAAGATCATACAAGATTCCTTCAGGTTTAATAGTGGATCTATCTGTCAGTTCTAAAACGGTAGGATTTTTCCTGAGATTAGTGAGCCCAAGTTTCCTTACAGTTTCAATGGTCATGATGTTAATTGCTGCTCCTAAGTCTACCAGTACGTTGGGTATTTGTGTGCTCCCAATCTGTACAGTGACAGTGGGATTCCAAGGATTGTTGTATTTGGCCAAGAGGGGTTTTCCCATTATTAATTCAGATAATTTCCCTATGACATGAACAGTGGGAGGATCCCTGGGTTTTCTTCCTGGTTTCCTTGTACACAGATCCCGAACGGTTCTGGCATAGATAGGTACGTCTTAAAGGGCCTGAAGGAGTGGAATTTTAACATAAAGATTTTTTAACTCTCCTAAGAGGTTAAATTGAGGTTGTCCCACTACCTTCGGTAACATTAATCTTTCAGGGTATGGTGGTTCCCTAATCAATTGTGTAGGCCGTGTGTCGATAAATGTGTCTTTTTGTGTTTCAGTCGGCATATTAGTAGGATGTTCAGTGTCTTCAATAATGGGGGTCACTGTATTGGATAAATACTGTGGGTTCATCCCTTTTTCACGCACAGAGGATGGAACATCCTCGATGATCAAAGGTTCCAATACCCTCCTTGATCGTAAGCGGATATCATTGCAGGGTACAAGAGTAATGGAGTAAGCGGGAATGTTGGTAGTCTCAAACTGATGGGCTTCTTTATTATTTGGGTTGGGGTTAGGTTGAGCAAGAAGCTGTGGTTGTATCGGCATATTGGAGACAACATTATTCTAGAGTTGCAGCTAATAAGGCTGAGGATATTGTTGAGGAGGGTATGGTTGATGAGGAAACGTTTGATGTGGAAGCTGTTGAGAAGGTTTGTTATGGGGAAACAGGTTCCCTGGATGGAAGTTCCTCCATCCAGGAGACCAAGAATTTTGTTGGTTTGGTGGCTATGTCCAGGGGTTCCATGAGTTAAAATTTTGCATTGGATGTTGAGAGGGGTACCATTGAGGGTTAGAATAATATGAAGGGAATTGTGTATTCATGTGCTGCATATTATTCCAATTTTTCATGTTGTTCGAAAATGGAAACAAGTCTGGAGTCATACCTTGATTTCGAGGCTGCTAGGGATTTTTTTGTGCAATAAAGTAAGCTGGTTCCACATCTGGAGTTGATTCCTGCAGAACTGCCTTCACTTGAGGTAGTGAAGGGCATTCTTTTGTGTCATGGTTCAGCTCACACAACTGACACACTTCTACCTTATTGAGTGGGCACTCCTTCAGGGGGTGGATCTTACTACATTTAGGGCAAAATACACCAAGTGTGAGATACTCTATTGCTTGTTTTTGTTTTTCCCTCAGGACATCTATTTCCGAGGAGATGGAGCTCATCATTTTTGTCTTGAAATTTTCAAGGAGATTTCCTATTTTTTCCCGGGTGTCTCCTCCATTAGATGAATTTTGTGTTCTGTCGAAGACATCACATTCTAATTTTTCCCATTTGTCCCGTTTGTTGTTACTGGAAGATCCCCTGGAATATCTTTTGCACAGTTCAATGATCTTTTCAAAGGACTCCTTGGAGATATCCCCCTTTCCTAACAAGTTTAACATGTCTAGGAATCTTCCCTAATCCCATGAAGTAGGATTATTTTGAGCACATCTAACCCCATATTAGTCTATCCAGCTCTCTACACATTATATAAAATCCTTTCAACAAAATCTTCTAGACTTTCATCGTTCCTCTATAACATTTTAAACAGTTCTTCTCTCTTGTCCTTGGTATTGCAATACTCTTGATATTTCTTCAGGAACACTTGTTTCATCCGTTCCCAGGTAGTGATAGTTCCCCTCCTAGGCTCATAAACCAATGTAATGCATTGTCCTTCGGAGTGGCAGGAAAAATTTTCAGCTTCTGTGCATTGGTGGTGTAGTCGTAGCTGCGACAGAGGATGTCAAATTTAAAAAGAAATCCGTCTGGATCCTTTGCCGCTTTTCCATAAAAGCGAGGCAACATCGATGGCGATATATTTTTCATGGGGGATATATCTTCTGGCTATTGAATTGGGAACTGCAGTGTAGCAACCATCCCTTTAGGCGGGTAGTTACCCTTGTGATGATGATTTTCACCCATTGCTTCTTTGTGATCTTCGGGATCATGTCTGTTGCTCATATTTTCCTCTGTTTTATCCTCTTCACCCTTCCACTGATCATTAAATTTTTGATGGAACTGTGTCCACTCCTCTTCAGTCACAACCTTCCCGTTAATGTGATAGATCAAATCTCGGTCAGCTGATCCCGCGGTACTAACTTTGTCTTCCTCCACAGGGATATACGAGGGTGTTGCAGCTCCTCGTGTGTTCTCCACTGTAGATATTGACACTGCCAATCCAGGGGTAACTGGGATTCTTCTAATAGGTGTTTCCTGATAGTGAGCCCCAGTAGAAGAATTGGTCCTATCAACCAGGTCGTCAATGAATGTTCTTCTTCCCAATGTTGGATTTCTCCCACGGCCTTGACCGCCTACAATGTTAGTGTTCTGTGGGGTTCTAGGGTTTATAAGATGTCCACGCTGTACCATTCTTGTATTCATGCAACCCAAAACATGCAAAATTAAAATTGAAGAAGAACGAATACATATAATTACTGTATGCAACTACTACGGTGTCTAATAATTATCCTCCCTGGCAACGATGCCAAAATGTTGGGCACTCTATATGCAAGTTAATTAAAGCCAACATACAGAGTGTTCAATATAAATTGTCAACCCAGGGAAGTATCTTATTTCAAGGATAATGTGCACTGTATATGCTTAAACACTAAGTAGCTGATACTGTATGAATGACCCTACTTTCCTGTTCAGCTAAAGTCATCCTATAATCTACTTAATCTAGTTTACCTTCTTAAAAATGCAATCACAAGTACCTTCTTACAATATTTAATCTAGAATTAAAAGATTCAGGAAATAACATCTAGATTAGTTTTGCAGAAAGTTAAATTCTTAATTACCAAACCATCTAAAGATCCATCTCAACTATCTGAATTCAGCTTATTCTAGAAATTCAAAGTACATGAATTAAATTCTGCAATTATAAATGTGAAGAAACAAACTGCAAATATCTAAAGAAAACAACGATTGAAAGAACTAGGGATGAACAGAGCTGTCATAGCTATCACACATTTGCATAAAATAAAGTTAACCTATACAGTTGAGTGGCACACCACACCACTGCAATTTACAGAGGATGCAATTACTGATTATTCAAATGACACACAACAAATCGATGACTGTTGCAACTTACTGTAAATAAAGGAAATTATCACAAAATCCAACCACACAACAAAATAAATAAAATATTTAATTAACTCAGTAATCCCTATGGGAAGGCGAGCCCAACCTTCACACAGATATGCTGGAATTAACACACGTTAGAATGCTGAGATCTGAAGAATCAAACTCCTTATATTAAAACGGCGGATGAGCACACAACCTCAGTCACAACTGATGCAATAATTTGATTAATTTTTCAACCCTTGGCTTGGAATAGTTCCTAGTATTTATACAATTACAATCATAACATATTCTGACTATTATTGGGTAGCCATGAAGATCTTTGATCTTCAGGATGCCCTAATTATGATAAGCTGTTACAGTCGTGGCAAGATGAAAGAAGAAAATATAGGAAGGATGTTACTTGAGCCATAAATAATGATCATGAACAATTGAGAAGATACTTCGTGGAGTGCAGCTATTTTTGAACACTGGCGCACTATTGCCTCCGAATCTGTTGCAGCCTGTTGCAGCTACCTTTGTACAGCTCACGTGGAATAGTATCCTTGGACTGCATTCTTTGGGAAATGATGGAATGGATGGTGATCATCTCAGCAATGAATGTTCATCCATCTCTTGGCATGTTCGGCCAGCTACACCTGTATCCTTTACATCTCAAATTATCTTTATAAAACCACCATATGTTAGCATAATTTAAGATGTAAAGCCTTGATTACAACAATGCTAAGCATTAATAAAATAATTCAATGATTAACCATACCTGTATGAATTGAGGGACTGATTGAAGGAAAAACATCTGTTTAGTGTATATAATAGAGTAGGATGAGGCAAAACGAGGTAGGTAAAGGTGGTAAAAAAGCGGTCAGTTCTGGGTCCAACATCTCCCCCCAACTGTCCTGTTGCATGTCCCCATGCAACAACCTCCATTATTTTGAATCTGGATATGGCATTGTACTTCATTCATGGAGAGAAGAAAAGTTGTATGGGAATTCAGGCATTCTCTGTTTTTCCAAGAATCCCTTATGGACAACCCAATATCTCCAACACTTCTGCTCTTCTACCCTTGTTAATGAGAAGTCTTCCCTGTATGGTTTTGCTGGCCACCAGATGAGAGGAAATTTGAATTTGAGTCCGAGCCAATTAACCCCACATTCCTTCATGCATCCCACATATCCCTCAACCCTGGAAAGTGCATGCTCAAAATTCCTGTAACAGTAGGGATCCCTATTTCTTAGGGTTGAAGAGGCAACCTGCCATCTGTGCTGGCTACCTTCCAAAGCCAATTGTTGATGCTTGGAAATCTGGCTGACACAAGGAGAAATAAACTTTTCCTAAAGTTCCATTAGCCGCTGAGTTTGGATGGGACACAAGAGTACATTCCGATGACGAGCAAGGAGAAGATGAGGATTCTGAGGTTCGCTTCGAATCCAAAGGTTAGAGTGGGCCTCATTATGAGAGAAAGTTTGGAAGGATCTTTCCCACTGAACATGATTGCTCACAAAGGAGGAAAAATCCGTCAGCTGAACATCACCTGACAAAGGGATAGGATTCGAATGGCGGTTCAAAGGACAAGACAACTCATGCAAATAAAGCTCGCATAGCAAATTCTGCTCCTCAAAGTCACTTTCCAGAAATGTTTCCAGGAATTTAACTGAGGTTGCTATTTCATATGGTCTCCCTTCTTTTACAACCCTCAGTTTAAACCAAATGAATTGCTCAAATAAAAACACAGGGTAAGAGGAGGATGGTACTCTGGTACCCAACAATTCCTGAGAAAGAGTATACAGCTGATCTTTTTCCACCTGCATGGATTTTAACTTTTTCAGCTCCTTTAGCTCCTTTTGTAACTCTTCTCCACGGATTTTCTCGGACATGAGTTCTTCTGCCCACTTTTTCTTCAATATAGGAAAAAGGGGGAAAATGCCGAGTTATTTTTAATAAAATTTAAATAAAAATAACACAAATAGTTTTATTTTATTTTTTTATTGAAAAGAAAAATATTTAAAAAAACAATCTAGCCCTCAGGGGTATCTCAGTTGGTTGGAGTCTGATTCTAAAGACCGTTTGAAGTTGAGGTTAGTGGTTCAATTCTCACTGTTCCAACTCTCTGGGTCCTTTAGGGTTAGGATTCCAAAATTGGAACCAATATAGCAAGGTCCCTTTAGATGCCCTTGTGAACTATATGAAAAAAAATCTACAACCAAAAATCCAAAAAAATTAAAAACAAAAAGCTAAAGAAAAAAACAATAAAAATTATAAAATAAATAAAAAAAAACCAAAAACCAAAATAGAAAATGAATTAAAAAAATTAAATAAAGCTAAAGTGCAAAATACAAAACTAAATTACTTTTGTTTAAAAAAACATGAAAATCTAAAATCTATAATAAAAATTATTTTAATTAAAAAATAAAACAAACCAAAATATTTAATTAAAATTAAAAAAACAAAATAAAAACATATAATAATAAAACGTTATACAAATAATAAAAAATAACAAAATAAAAAATAAGAATAAATTAAAAAAAACAAAATGCAATACACAAAAAGAAAATGGGCAAATGGGAATTGCGGGAAAGAAAAATTTAGGGAAGAAATTTAGTCAAGCTATTTTTTGAAATTTTTTTCCAAAGAGAGATTCGTCAAATTTTCTTTTAAAAAAAAAAAAATGATTGAGCAAATTCTATGGGATAATTTTCTTTACTTGAAGAATCATCATAATCGTCAAACATTTTATGGTTGTAAATTAAGAATTAGTAATATTTGTCAAGGTTTCCAGACATTGATAAAATTATGGATCCTTAAAATTTTTTCTCCTTTGGAGTTTCGGGCTCGATTATGAGAATAGAACCACCACCTTTACCTCCCCTCTACTTGTAACATTCTCTTCCATTAGTTCGACTAAGATAGGGAACATCAACCAATTCAGAGCCTCCAAATTTTGCCCATAGCTATAATTACGAGTTTCATAACATAGAAAATATGTGTGCAGATGCATAAATAACATACAGATCGGAAGTAAACTCTATCCACACACATCTAGTATGCAATTACTAGCTTAATAAATACATGAATCAAATATAAACATTACACATTGAAATACAAAATAATACCTATCTTTATCCAATGTAGATCCAAGCAATTGGTTGTGTAAGAGAGATTTTCCACCCAACTGTAGGCACTCTGTCCAACATATATTATTTATGCTGAGAGGCCACGCCCAAGTTGGGTTATGAGGCCACCAAGGCGAAGAAAACAACTACATGATTCCCTCTCTCATCCACAACCCATTATACTTAGCCAAATGCTCATACATAACTTTACATGGATTTCACTCAACCCTCATAGATTTGGATCCAACAATGCTTGCCCCACACAACACCCTTCTAGCTTAGGCATCCCCTTCACCGATCCATGCTTCTCTTAGGTGATCCATCTTGATGGGTACTGTGTGCATAGAAGGAGACGAATCTGCTTTATGTTGTTAGAGAACCACATGTAGCCTACATTCGTGGCTTCTCAAGCATTTGTGAGAAACATGACTTAAAGGGTAAGGGTTCCTAGCTTGCCCAATCTATTTGCTCACCTACAACCATCTATCTTCCCTTCCAAATATGCAGTCCAACCTCCAAGTTTGAAGTTCTGGGTTATATACAGTTGCTAAAAGTCACGAACAACAATGGAGTGCTCTTCAGATGGTAAAATTGCATGCAAGAATGAGAGAACGAGGGTTGACTCCAAGGGATATGAGAAAATGGTGAAAATACAATTGACATTGCTTCTGACATTAGAAGAAAGGACACTTGACTGCTGTACCCTAAACTTTGACTTGTGACAGAATTGTCCAAAAGTATAGTCAACCCCATTCTTCTATAACTGTAGGAAGTTACTTTTCCCACCAACTTCACACATGCATTCAACAAATGGAAAATAGTAAAAAAATGAGATATTTAGCTTATTCAGGGCCTCCAAATTTCGCCCATAGCTATAATTACGAGTTTCATAACATATAAAATATGTGTGCAGATGCACAAATAACATACACATCGGAAGTAAACTCTATCCACACACATCTAGCATGCAATTACTAACATTCTAAATACATGCATTAAATATAAACATTACACATTGAAATACAAAATAATACCAATATTTATCCAACGTAGATCCAAGCAATTGGTTCTGTAAGAGTGATTTTCCACCCAACCGTAGGCAGTCTGTCCAACATATATTATTTATGCTGAGAGGCCACCCCCAAGTTGGATTATGAGGCCACCAGGGCGAAGAAAACAACTACATGATTCCCTCTCTCATCCACAACCCATTATACTTGGCCAAATGCTCATACATAGCTTTGCATGGATCTCACTCAACCCTCATAGATTTTGCTCTAACAATACCTGCCCCACACAACACCCTTCTAGCCCAGGCATCCCTTTCATCGATTCACGCTTCTCTTGGGAGATCCATCTTGATGGGTACTGTGTGCATAGAAGGAGACGAATATGCTATATGCTGTTAGAGAACCACTTGTAGCCTAAATTCGTTGCTTCTCAAGCATATGTGAGAAACATGACTCAAAGGGTAAGGGTTCTTAGCTTGCCCAATCTCTTTGATCACCTACAACCATCTATCTTCCCTTCCAAATATGCAGTCCAACCTCCAAGTTTGAAGTTCTGGGTTATATACAGTTGCTAAAAGTCATGAACAACAATGGAGTGCTCTGCATATGGTAAAATTGCATGCAAGAATGAGAGAATGAGGGCTGACTCCAAGGGATATGAGAAAATGGTGAAAATGCAATTGGCATTGCTTCTGACATTAGAAGAAAGGACACTTGACTACTGCAAACTGAACTTTGACTTGTGATAGAATTGTCCAAAAGTATAGTCAACCCCATTCTTCAATAACCGCATGAAGTTACTTTTCCCACCAACTTCACACATGCATTCAATAAATGGAAAATAGTAAAAAAATGAGATATTTGGCTTATTCAGGGCACATGACAGAATTTGGGCGAGTTCTAAGGTTGACACTCGGAAACAAATGATTAGTTTCTCATAGCCCCCCTTTCCTCTTCCCCTCTGGTGGAATCATAGCCGCTTTGGTCCTCTTTACACAACCATTCTTGGACCATTATTTTTATTTATGCACATAATATTTACATACATTTCGAATTGGCATATTAAGCCAAACACATAGTCCAAATAAAATACTTACGTCATACATGTCTAGCCATTCTATAGTCGAGCCTTGGCCTTGAGCCCCACACTAGGAACCCATACTAGCATATTTACATAATTTTAGTTAAATATATTCTAAATCAAAACCAAGGGTATTACATCGCTCGATGAGCTAGAGGAAGAAAATGTAACAACTTGAATATTGGAATCAAGCCCCCCTCCCCCAATTCATTTCCCTTTATTTTTAAAAATTTAAAATGATTTATTATTTATTTTTCTATCACTGGTTTTGTTTTATTATTATTATTATTTTTTATAATTGGTTTTGTTCTTGTTATAATTTGATTTGATTTTGTTTTTTAAATTGAATTATTTTAATTTAATTTAATTTAATTTTTTACTTTTATTTTTTTTAGTTTTTAAAAACAAAACTAGTTTAAGTTTTTTTTTTTTTAAATTTTATTTTTAGTTTCTTTTTAAATATTTTTATTTCAGTTTTTAATTTTGATTTTAATTTTTTTTTCCTATTTTTTTTCTTTCAATTTGTTTTTTAAATTTTACTTTATAGCTTTTTATTTTTGGGTTTTTTTGGAAAGTTTAGTTTGCTTTTTTTTTAATATTTACCTTTTCCACATTTAAAAATTATTTGTCTTTTTATTTTAAATTTATTAAAAAAATTATGGTATTTTTTTTCTAAATTAATTCAATTTTTATATTTTTGTTTGGAAAATTTATTTATTTTTAATTAGAATTAGGTTTTTTTATCTCTCTATATATTTCTTACATTTTGCATTATTTCAAAGTGTATGGATATGGGTTGATTTTGGTTTTTGATTGTATCGACATTGGCCTGGGTTTTCAAAAAGTCATAAGTTTAGCTCTAAATAAAAGGTGTTACTGGTAGAGACACTTTTGATTCAGATCTTCATTTAGGGTTTTGTTGGGTCCGAAATCATTTGGGTTTTCCAAAAAGTTGAAGGTTAGGGATGGTTGAATGCACACTGAGTGCATCCCCAATGGATATTAGAGTGAAATTGTATGTGATATGAATATGAGGTTGTAGGCTAAATTGTACGAGATTAACATGAGTTTTACTTCAATGCAATTGGCATCCTCACATATGCTATTGTATTAGTATGAGCATTGCTTTTGCTATAACTTGGTCGAGCCAATTCTTTTGAAATTCACGTTTGCAATGTTGACATTCAATAAAGAGAGATTTAATATGCCTAAAAAGTATTTTAGACCTGGAATTTACATTCAATGGGATTTCAAAAGACACATTGAAGCTAACATGATTTTGTGATGCAGATTGGGCCATTGATGGGTATGATCAAATATCTACATCCAGTTATTGTTTCATATTGGTAGGAGGCATAGTATCATAGGCAAGTAACTATCAATTATATCATTATTAAGTGTTGGAAGGAAAACTTTGCTTTTGATACCATGTTTGATAAACATGGTAAACACAGGTTGAACACCTTAAGGAAACCACTCACACAAATGGATCAAAGATCAACACATCAATGTATTTTATGGCTAAAACCCTCAAAGAGGGCACCACTATACAACTCCAATCAACACAACCACTTGAGATAATATATTAATTCAAGAGGAAAGTATTTTAGATATGTTTTTCTTACAACCTTCCATGTTTTTTAAATAGAGTTCATGGACTGATTAGATGCTAAGAAACAAATTAATATAGTCATTAATATTGAAGAGAATATGAACCATCCAATCACTTTATGTTTAGAATATAATTGTGATTGATTAAATACTTAAAATTCACACTAAAGAAACACATTTAACTAAAGACACATTAGACCAAGATGATCTCAACTCCCAAGTGTCTATATATACTAACATATTATGTCTCTAATTGCTATCTAACCAATGATTATTTTGGTTAATGATATTAATGTATAGTGATGGTATATGTCAAGGTGATTTCTTGATAGTGGATTGTGCTAGTCAGGTGCATATAAATGTAGGAAAGTCCAAAGTTTCATTTTATGACAAAACACAACTTTGTAGTGAAATTTTGTTAAGGAACATGTGTTAAAGCAGATGTTGCAAAGGTGGTTTTGTGAAATTATGTTTGTTGATGCATTAACCAATCCATTGGGAAACGACAAGCTAAATTTTAATAAAAATGGTTGTGGGATGAATTTTGGTGTATTGATAATTTGCATGCACATATTATTCTTGTCAATCGATTGGATGCATTAAACACTGTGAATCAAGGATGAGTGTGTTTTTTCCAAGGAAAAAACATTTTATATCCCAAGAATAAATTAAAAGAACATTTTGTATTCACTTGAAGCACTAAAAATTGGCATATTATGGCTTTTGGAATTTTTATAAGAACCATCCCTAAAATTTCAATAATAATGTTCCATTGTAAATATACTTAAGTATCATCATTATACAAAACTATAGCATCTAAATACTTTAGAATTAAAGTATTGTTAACCTTTATGACACATTTAATGTATATCTATATGCATTCTTTACTCCCATAAGATATGGGATTGGAATTAAAGCATATATATGAACAACCATTAATTTATTGAGTTGTAGCATCCTCATCCCTTGACATAAGAATATTGAGCTTGAACATTTAGTACTTTACACATTATTGTGATCTATTGTCCATTGTTGTGATCTCTTGTCCATTGCATATAAAACTTATGTATTTTCCAACACTTGTCGGACCCGATGCACAACTCCGACACTACTATGAAGTATAATACATGAGTAAAGAAACGATAAATAACCATGTTACTGAATCATTCACTTAACAAAATTAATTTTAAAAATTAAATAACAAATGCAACCAATCAATCACCGGATATGCAATTTCATACACCTCGGTCACAATCGATTGGGATAAACACCCATGTTCATCCAACTTAGGTTTTCCCTGGCTATAACATGGAATCATAGAAATAAGCATCAACATGCTTAGCATAATCATGCATAAACATGATTTAAATAATTCCAAACACGCACACCAACTGGTTATCCAACATTCAAACATATAACAACTAATGAAAACCACTTGTCATATCCCCAACCCTACTACCGGCTGGAGACTTGAGCGAATACAGGGGTACAAGAAATACAAATAACGCATAAAAAAATGAAGGCTAGCTTAACATGCCCCAAATATACAAAAAAATCATACTCCTTATGAAACTAATGGAACTGCTAACATTTAATACTACCCCATAGGTTATACAATCTATGCATGTTACCAAGGTCAACTAGATTTTAAACTTTTTAGCTGTGAAGAACTGAGAAAATATGAAATACATGCTACTCAACATAACATAGGATTGGCTACAACAAGATTCATGCCAAACAATGCATTTTCCTTCCCTAGTTTCCTTCTGACAGCATAAAAGGGAGGTACACCATTGTTTTTATTGTTATAAGTAATTCCATCAAGGTTGGTACATACACCATTCACCATATGACTAGTAAATAACTATGGTTTTGAAAACAATAACCAACATCCAACATAATTTTTTTTGTGGAGCTCGACCTCCCTGATTCAAATATGTTATTGTTTTATTTGTGTTTGTATCACAACACCTAAAGGGGGGGTGTTCCCCCCCCACTACAGTCACCAGGATGTCTAGGGGGAAACGACTATTTTGGGAGAATGCCCCTGGCATGGGTTTAGGGGAAGCGCCCCCATAGCAAAAGTTTAGGAAAAATTCTTTGTAAAATGTTGTAATTTTAGATTCATGACTTGGTCAATCATGGGTGATTTACGGGCCCATGGTTTTGGGCAACCTGTGGTACTTTCCCATAGTATTTCATTCATAAAAGGAAGTCATTGTAATATTGTTGGTTATGGTATTGTATTGTAACATTATGAAAAACGATCTCTGTGATTGTGTGAGAGAGACCGCGAGAGAGAGAAGAGGAAGTGCAATAAGTGTGCTGCAAGTTGTATCCCTTCTTTTTGATCGATAATATAATAATAAAAGGACTGACAATTTCTCTGTGGAAGAGCCCATCTTGGGTGAACCAAGTTATATTGGTGTCTCTCTTGTAATGTGTTAATGTGTTTTATATTTACATCTTGTTTAGTGTTATTGCTTTGTGATCCTTTTTTCTAACACATAAAACAATTAACTGGTTCAAGAATACGGTTACAAGGACAACCAAAGACAATTTACAAAAGCAGTGACCATACACAATAATCAGAGGTCACAATGATATTTTAACTAAGGAACAATAAGGAAAAGATCCCTCACCATTAACAACCCAAGATAAGGGTCCACTAGACACTTTATTCAGCAACCAAGTCTCATATAATTTAGGCTTTTAAGGACACATCCTTTATACAATAATACACACAACATCAAGACACCAATTTTCTTACTTTGAGAAATCCTCTTGCCAGTTATAGATAGATCCAGAGCTTCACAATCTTGAGGAGACAACCAATATTTTATTTGCAAATAAAATTACACCATACAGTTACATGTACAGACATGAACCACTATCAACTATATATATATAAATTATTAGATAAGTTGAGAATGTACATAACATTCCAGCAAGGGGCCAAACTCTTGTTTGCTCTCTACTTGCAAAATCTTCTTTCATGATTTCACAACTCAAAATTTATATCTATATCTAGAAACCTTATACAGAAAATATCTTAAAATTCACGCAAAAATTATGATAAAGTTACCATATTATTCAAACATATTGACTCACCATGATTAACTTAGATGGAACTAAGTTAATCCATCCTTTCGCATGCAAGGTAACCATGCAAGATTTGCTTTTACTTTGCAAACTCAATAAGGTTGAGAGATGTATCATCAACTACTCGTGACAAAAATGAACTATTAATTAACTCATTCGATAATATAATAGATGCATTTATACATTCACTTTATTTTAGAAAGCAAGCATATTCCCATGCGGTTCGAGAGTTGTAGCCTCAACTATGATACCACACTTAAAAAAAACTAATAATTTTTTTTCTAAAATGTTACATGCATAATGCTTATATGTATTCTTATAACAAATGCACAACAATGTATAACAAAAGCATAATAGACATAAGTATTTTTGTGGAAGCATAGAATATTCTATGAGACACATAATAAAAACCATTCCTACAAAATAGTTTTATGCATACTTGCAGAAGCATAAATATTTGCATGTGTCGCGCATTTATCACATATAATTTTGCTCCATTTTTTTTAATACACATAACATATTATATATTAGTATACATTATACCGAGCCAAAAATAAAATAAGGCTTGGAACGAAACATTTCCAAACATTTCCTTATAAATTCATTCCTGAGAACTGTGCAGTAAACATTTTCTTAAGAATTGCACAATAAAAACTATGCATTAAGCACTAACTTAGGAAATGCATAGTAAACAATAAGTCCAGAATTGTGCAATATGTTTCACAAAAATGGAACCAAGACAATTATGTCTACATACATAAACATTCCTCAATTTATGTAATACCATATTATTATGACAAGGAAAAACAAGATTCCAACATATTCATACTCTCTTAGGAACTACACACTAAGAATTGTCTTAGGAATTGCGCAAGGTTCAATAAGAATTGAGTAGTAAGAATTGCACAATAAAACACTAACTTAAGAACTGCTCAATATGTTTCACAACAATGGAACAAAGAAAATTATAGCTATAATCATAGACAATATTCATGTTATGTAATTTCCATATTATTAAGACAAGAAAAAACGTTATTTCAACATATTTATTTAAAATTACTGTAAGAACTGCCTTAGGAACCGCGCTGTAGGGTTCACATAAATTAATTAGGATATCAATTACAAATATTTCTAATGCATGAAATGTAATGACAAAATCCATACTAATCTAACCCATGGTAATTTGCATGCAACCTGTTAGTGCTAGAAATTGTTCTTAGACTACTAGAAGAACAAGCCAACACATTCTCAAATAAAAATAAAATAAAATTGGTTTTAAGGGTTTTGGTTTTTAGTTTTAGTTGAAAACTTCATCAATCAAGGAGGAAATAAACAACAACAAGCTAATACAAAACTGAATTATGCAAGTTGGATAAACTGGGGATCAAACACATCCCAATAAACCATAAACATTACACATGAAACACTAATATCATCCACAAGCTATAAGCATTTACGTGTATAAAAATTTAAACAGGAAATGAAATTGTAGACTGAGCAATCAACCAGATCAGAAATGAAAAAACATGACAGGTAAAAGGGCTTATCATTTTATATATAATCAATAATAGTCATCCACTTACATAAGAGTTATAAATGCTAGCTTGAGAAATCAAAGCTCCAAAAGCCTCTCCTTGAGTGAAAAATCCCCTCCCGAAACTGTATGTTTGTCTTCCTTTTATCATTACAAAGGTAAAGTATTTCCATAACTACCTTCTAGGTCGAAATTTGAAACAGTTACATCAATTATTTACATGATAACTCAAAATCTTTAAAGACAATTAACCCAAAAATAACAAATCGAATTTGGGGAAATTTGGCAATTTTTTGAAAATTTGGGTCTCACTGATGCCTTTATATCTCTCCATCCTGAACACCTGTGCAAAAAGTGAGAGAGGTTGTTTTAAATTATTATGTTATGAACAAAATTGTCTCTTAGTTTTTAAAAATTCCCCTTCAATTGATCGGAATACGTGCTGGAAATTTGTGACTAAAACAGGAAATTATTAAATAATTCAAACCCTGAAAATAGGCCACAAAGATGAATTCAAATCTCTCAAATGATAATAGCTGTTACAAAGCTGAGAGTTTAGTTTTGCTTAAATAGGGTAATAATTATTACATAACATATCTTAGTGAGAATTAAGTTATGCAAAGGATTGGGTTAGTTATGTTCATTAGGTAATGAACTCTCCATCCCTTAAAACAAAGATGTAATACTACATATATAACCATATAATGTTTTTCTTTTTGCATTTTCACTTGGTAAATACCTAGGTAGTTAATAAAATTGTATTCTGCATGAAATCGTTAGTTCCATATATATAAATGTCATTTCTAGTATAACTTATGAAAACACCTAGACTTAGGTATTACTTGCTTATATAACATTCGAATGTATGTTGATACAAATACATATAAATTACCTTGGTAATGAGTAATAATGTATCACAAGACTTAGCTTGCAAAATTTATCCTTCTCTAGAGTTGTATGTAGGACTTAATATAACAACAGATTGATAAAATTATGATGTGCATATTATAGTCAAAGCTAGGTAGAAAACATCTAGTTCTATGTTGTGCTTGGATTTCCAAGTACTTACGTTTATAAATAAATAAATAATAAGTAAATATACGGGAAAATTTATGTCCTTAAACCAAGAATAAGAAGGCTAACAACTTAGACCTCAACGTTGAGTAACGACTTAACAATTTCAATATTTGTAAAAGATACAGATTTGACGATACCTTCTTTTGCTCAAAGCTGTAAACTAAACAAATATTCTAGAATTTTACTTATGCTAGTTGAGATAATTAGTCTCGATCCTGAAACTGGAATACAAAATGTCTTACCTGTAAAAATACTTGTACAAGAAGCATCAATTCTCTGCATTAGCTTCAAAAGCTAAGTAAGCCTCGTGCATGAATTGAATTTCCTTCATTTTTAAACAATAAAAAAAACTTTAGTACATAGTAAACAAACAACTGTTTTCAGCTCATATTACTTCAGATCATCACCTATTAAATCAATCTTTCAATACTTAATTGTGAATGCAGATAGTGAAGTATGTAGTTACAAAAATTAGTAAAGGAATTGGTTTTAGTTTCTAGATTATACTGTTTAAAATGATAACTGTTAGTGGTTAAGTTACCCACGTCATCGATGTTGTTAAACATTAATTGTCGCAATAAAATTTCTAAAATTTTATGAAATTTTGGAGTATTACATGAGCAAGTGTCCAGGCGAATGCAGAATGTCTCCATCTTTACTAGTTCTGCAAGAAGATGAGCATGTGATCAAATAGATAGGCAGAGAAGCCCTAGGACTGTGGAGAGAAAATAATTGAGCTCCATAATATGATATAGCTTCAGAAATAATCAATTATTCACAAAATAAAATATCAGCAAACTCATAAGTGGAAACTAAAATCAAATCCCCTGCAACAAGTTTGAAGGAGACTTGCGGTACTTGATTTGTCACACCAAAATTGATGATACCAACTATAAGCATGATTCAAGGATCTTGGAACTTAAAAAATGAACCAAATAATATCATATAATATCCAAATCGGTTCATATCATATCCACGAGTGTCGAAGTATATCAAATCCCCAGCAACAATTTTGAAGGAGACTTGTGGTACTTGTTTTTTGAGACAAAAATTGATGAGAGAAACCACAAGCATTACTAAAATCTATTGAAACTTAAAACATGAACCAAATAAGATCAGATCACATCCAAATAAGATCATATTAGATCCAAATAAGTTCATATGATATCCAAGAGTGTGCTCCACCGAGATGGTAAATGCAAAATTTTCTCCTTCTTCAAAATTATGAGTATTGGTGCATGCAATAATGTAGGAATTTGTTGGAAGCTCTAGATCAATGAGAGTAAAAGGATATATCCTATAATTTGATAATATTTCCAAAATATCCATGGTATTATTGATCTGCACACCAGCAACATCATTAGAGATAGAGAAATGGCAAATTCCTCTTCATATTATGGAACAACCACCGGTAAACTATGCACAAAATTTAAAATAGAAGAATCACTGGAGAATTTTTTCATAGAATGAAATGAGATTTTTTCTTCAAAAATAGATATTCGAATGTATTCTTATGGATCATCCATTTGAGAAGATGATATATCAGATATCTCATAAAATTTTGGAGCAACATGAGAAAGAGTCACTCCACGGAGACTTTCTTCAATTCGAATTGACTGTGTGGAAGATTCTGCTTCTTCTTCATATTCAACAATTTTCTTTGTTGTAGAAGAGGGAACATAGAGTCCATTCTTGAAATATGCATGCTGGATTTTATCTGAACCTTTCTCAACAACTAGGATTTTAGAGTCACCTCCCAGATGATTGCTAGGTCCTCCTGATAGAGTGGAAGTGATGATGGATTCCCTGGAGGAAACCATGTGGTTGGATGCTCTAGAATCTATCAAATAAGAATTTTCGAGAGTGATGTCTTCCTTCAAGGAATGTCATCTTTCATTTTCTTCAATATGCTCTCCATCATCAAACATCTCAACACCTTATGGAAGGGAAATACTATTTTGTACAAGGAGAGTTTAAACTGGTCGAGGGTCTTCTTCATGCACGAGTCTTATGGATGAAAACCCCTCATACAATAGGGACACTTTTTCTTTTCAAATATTTTCTTCTTCTTGGAGCCTAAATCTCCTTCGAAATTATTCTGATTCTCTTTAGGCTTTGAATCAACTACTTTAGGATCCTTTCCCTTAGGTCTCCCTTTATCTTGCACTTTGGTAGAGTCTGTCACTAGGAGAGATTGATCTTTGCAAGTCTTGATGAATCCCATCTGGATCAACTTCTCTTTCTCCTGTATTAAGGACTCAGAAAAGGAATCAAGTGAGGGAATATTCTAATTGGGAATGGAAGCTCTTCAGGAATGGAATATTGAGACAAATACATAATACTTAGAGCCTAGTTTGATGAGTATGGAGAACACATGCTGCTCATCCTTTCTTTCTATTCTACATTGTCTGCATTCTGAGTGCAAGAAACTTGATTTTTGTAAAGAATTGTTGTATGGTTTTGAAACTGCTAGGATGTAAGGCTATCAACTCGTTCTCCAAAATGTGTCCCCAAAGCTCATATTTCTTTCCAAACAAGACTTCAATCTTCTCCCAATATTCTTTGGGAGTCCTCAAACCTTTAAGATGAAAGAGCAGATCTCTGGATATGTGAGTACATAGATAACCAAAAGCTTCATCTAAGCGGTTCAAAAACTTGTTTTTCTCATTTGGATGATGGGGCTCAACCTCCCTTCCAAGTATTATCCTAAAGTATCCCTTGTTGCACAAGGAAAAATGCATGTCTTCCCTCCAATCAACATAATTGAAGGGTGTTAGAATATGAGGTGTGGATGGTTGATAATCCATAATTCTCCCGCTGCACAGACAAAATCTTCAAACAAGCTATGTAGCACCTATGGAAAAATCACTGCAAAACCAAAACCATTCGCACTATATTAGAATCAAGCCTTCCCTCTCGACATGAACACTTTTTCAGGGTCCTTCACGCCCGCACCACCACTCTGAATAAATTCAGAGGAAGCAAGGCACTCTTTGCGGGACTTCTGTGGAAACCTAGCTTCTTCTGGTATTCAATGGAGAGTAGAAAGAATTGAAGCTTTCCTGACATGGGTCTTATTCCATATTAGAATTATTGTGCCATTATATATTCAGAGAAATGAGTGCAATTATATTCTTAGTTATTATGTATTGAAAAGGAATGATTAATACACACTGAACATATCAAATCTCACAGGAAACATATAAGTATTGCTCAGATAATTACAGTATAAACGCCATTACATTCCAGCAGTATACAAAGGTAATAAATAAAGGATAATTTGAATCATGAGAGATGAATGTGAATCTACCAACTCAATCTGATTGCATGGCTAAATAGAAGTGTCTAAATCACTATCGGAGTTCAATTGGATAACTCCAAATGTCTAATCCAGTCTCTCAATCAATTACAATCAATCAAACCAGTATAACTGCAGTGGTAGGTGAGAATTAGGTGAGAAATGACACCTTCCTACATGCAGCCATGCATAACTAGAGCTAACTGAGCTGGAGGATATCTAATTGAATGTAACTGAAGCAGAACTAAGCTTAACTAGTTACCAACTTCCAACAACTGAAGGAGGTTGGTCAGTGACACTCCCAATGGCTCCTAAAATGTAGGGGTTGGTCTAGGAGGCACATAAACTGATGTATGCAAGTGCACTCAGTTCAAATTATCCTCTATCAGTGTTCCCCACACTCTAGTGACTGTTACACGTGGCCCCATTAGGCCAAGTGGACCCAATGGTACGAGTAGACCCAATAATAACTAAATGACTCCTATGTTAGGGAAATATAATATAATAAACAGTTTGGAAAAGGAAGGATTATAAATCCTAATAGGAAAATATAAAGCCTTTATTGTCTAAGGATGAAATAGAGAGAAGGTTTTTCTTCAGTCTTGGGGCATACAAGACATCTTTCATATTCATGGAATTTCCATAGTCCAACTTATATGATGCTTCTCCTATTCCTTTGATGGGGTATTGGGAATCATCTCCAAACATTACTTTATGTGGAGATTCCTTTTGTACAAGACATGAGAGTGAGTCCTTGTAACCTGCCATGTGCTTGGAGGCACCACTATCCACTAGCCAGGTGTTATTCCCTGGTGATACTGATCCTGGTAGAGCATATATCAATAAAATATTCTTCACTGGAGTCTTCATCCTTCTTTGCTTCCTCTTCATTTTCTTGATCACTATCTTCATCAACATGGGCTAAAATATTTTCATCTTTTTGACTCTTTATGCTTTCATGGGACATTTGAGAGCAATGTGTCCCAACTTGTGACAAGTGAAGCATTCATAATTTGAGAAGTATTTCTTGGACTTCTTAAACCCTTGAGTCTTATGAGGATGTTCACAACTCTTCCTTTTGTTCTTGCCTTTGGTATGAACAGTCAAGGATTGATCCTCATTGTCATTTAGCTTTTCTTCTCTAGATGCTATCCTTTCTTCTTATTGAACACATTCTTCCCATAACTTTCAGAATTTGGTTCGTTTCCTTATTGAACAAATTCCTTGGATAAAGGCTTCCCAATCTCTTGAAAGGCAATTTAAAGTGTCCATTACAACTTCTGCTTCGTCAACCATGTCACCAGTGGATTCTAATTGATCCTTGATTTGAGCTACTCTTGTAAAATAAGACTGCATGGTCTCTGACTTTTGAGCTCTTACACTTTTGAGGCGGTTCCTTAGGTTCATCTTCCTATTGATGTTTCTTCCTTCAAATAGTCCAGATAGAGCATCAAACATTTGTTTTGGAGTCTCCCTTGAGGATACTTGAGGAATCAAGTTATCTTTGATGGATTCAGCTCTGATCCTTTTAGCTATGATCATATCCTTCTTATACTTGGACTTGGCTTCAACTTCTTTTGGTTCTTTCACTTTCTACTTTACAAATCTATCTAGATCATTTTCTTGTAGGATGAGCATGATCCTATACTTCCATGCTCTGAAGTTTTCAACACCTTCAAGCTTTTCATCTAGCTTGGTATTCTTTGTCATCTTTAATAGAATGAGAACTTCAAATGGAATAAGGAAGAGTAGTACTTACTTGAAGAAAACAACTTCTGGATCCAGAAGTTGTTTTCTTCTGAATGAGACCGTATCTTTCTTTTTTTGAGAATGATTATGGAGTCTTAGGAAACCTGAAGCCCTAGTTTGTCCCGATAGCAGTGACTGGTCCAAAACTGAAAATGATTGGAATCCAGTTTTGTTTTCACAGAAAGATGCGTTCTTCAGGGGCGAATTGAGATAGCCCTATTTTCTAGTTGATCTGTCGAGGGATTTGTTTGGAGTAACAAACCCTAACTGTGTAGTGTTTCCTTTCAGGGTGGCTCTGATACCATGTTATGTTTTCTTAATTTTCTTAGATGATATCTTAAAGAAAATTTTTAGTAGTAAGATCACTGAAAGAACAACAAGCACAAAAACATAAGAACACAAGAACACAAGAACAAAAATATTTTCCTCAGGGAAACCACAAGGGAGAAAAACTTGCAAAAATTCCTTAGTATATAACTCAACCAGAGTAGTGTAAAACCTAGACAACTACTTCTCTCTTCTTTCTGGAGCACTTGTTCTTCTCTCTCTTACAAAAAAACTTGAGTGAGTGAGTACAAATGAAGGGGAGTGCCTCCGTATTTATATTCTTTAGTTGACTTGACCTCTAACCTAACATGACCGACTTTTCTAACTGACTGGGATGACTTGTCTAGCAAGACACCAAAAATAACATTTATTATATTGACACTTGGGTACTATTGACTCGACTTACATCAAGATGTTTACATTAATTCTTTCAATGACTCTTACAAGAACAAACTCATCTCCTAAAGGAGGAACAAAATCAATACATCTGGAATATCTTCTGAAGTTACAATACTTTAACATCTTGGATGGTATTGACTTCCTCTTCTTTTGATTTATTCTCTTCTTTGTATTTTGGCAATTGTTCTTTCAAATATTTGTTCATTCTTCTATATTTTTCAATTTCCTCAAGAGCACTTATGAGTTCAGCCTCTAGGTCCACCTCTCCTTCTACATCTGATTCATAATCCGAAGTTTGAGTTTCTATTCCCATGAATAAAATTTCTTCATTTTCACTTATCTCTTCATCTTCATTGTCTTCCATGGAATATAACTTTTTCTTCTTTTTATTAAATTTCTTGTTGTATATAGATTTACTCTTTTGATCTTTATTTTGACTGCAAGGTTCTTCATCATCACTATCTTTTTGTTTTGTTTAAGGACAATTTGTGGCAAAATATCCAATTTTTCTACAATTAAATCACTTTAGTGGTAGATTTCCTTTGTACCTTTCAGTACATTTCTCAAGTTTCTTGATGAAAAGAGCTTCTTCATCATGTAAGTTCTATGATTGGTTCTTGGGTGAGCTTTAGATTTCTTTGATTGTTTTGTAGCTTTAAATGCCGCCTCTTTTTATTGATGGTCCATTATGTTTTGTTCTCATCTCATAGACAGTGAAGATCCCCTGTAGCTCATCCAATGTCAAAAGTTCCATGACATCTCGATCTTCTACATTATATACTTTTTGGTTATATCTTTTTGGTATGGTTCTTAGTACTTTTTCAAATACCTCTTTCTCCTTTATTTCTCCTCCGAGACATTTAATATCATTGAATATTTCATCTACTATTAGAAGATATTCTGCAATATTTTCCTCTACTTTCATCTTTAGAATTTCGAACTTCCCTTTGTGTGTTTGAAGTTTGGATTTTTTGACTTTGGAAGCCCCTTCATAAGCAATTTTTAATTTTTCCAAAGCATGTTTAGTTGTCTTGCATTGCATGACTTTAACAAACATTGAATCTGCTACTCCTTTCAAAATTGCATTCAAAGCTTTTGCATTGGATTCATATTCATCTAGTTCATCTCTATATGTAGGTAGGTTGTCTGGTATTTTATACCCCTTTTCAACAGAACTCCAAAATTTTCATTTAAGATACATTAGATAGAATCTCATTCTTACACTCCAAAATCCATAATTATTTCATGTAAATAATGGAGGTCTGTTAGCAGCTAACGCTTCTTGATGATCCATAGTGTTTTTTAATAGGATCTTCCTTCCAGTGGTTTATACTATAGTGAAGGATCCTGCTCTGATACCAATTGTTGGAATATTGGATAGTACTGAGGCGGCGGGGGNACAAAATTTATCGTTATCGTGGAATCCCAATTGGTAAAAACACAAACACTTCCTATAACTGCAAAATTATATTTACAATTGTTTTTGCAAGATTCAACTTGCTAGAGACACCAATCCCCAAGTTTTTCAGCTACAACTGAAGGATGCTACAACACCTTGGTTTTTTCCTGCTCCAACATACAAGGATGCTACAACACCCTGTTTTCCATCTGTTAGTGCCAAAAATTGTTCTCAGACTACAAAAGAACAAGCCAACACAATATCACAAAATAAAACTAAGTAAAACAAGTTTTTAGGGTTTTGGTTATTAATTCATTTTTGTTAAGATATTAGTTAATTTTGGAAAACTATTGCTTTGTTAGTGGTCGATAGTCTGACCTAGAAGGTAGTTAAGCAATTAGTTAACTATTTTTTGGATGTAGCCAAGATAAACACAAGATAATAGAATGAGAAAGGGTTCGAATTTTTGTACAAGGGGAGGCTTTCAAGCTACTGTAATACAGAGCTAAGTTCAGAAAATCTTATGTATTTTGAATAACTGATTATGATATATATGCAAACTATAAGCCCATTTTATCCTATCTGCTGGTTTCATTTCTTATTGGTGTGATCACTCTGTTAACAAATTCATTTCTTGTTTAAGGTTATTTCTCATGAAAGTGCTTGTGAACTGTGGATGAAACTTAGTATTGTGCCTATGTTGTTCTGGTTTATGCTTCATATATTATACATCTCAATATTTCATTGTTGCATGATTTAGTGTTTGTCTTAACCTTATGAGTTTGTACCCTCTTGTTAACAAATTGCAAAACCAAAACCCTAAAACCCTGTTTTACTTAGTTTTATTTTGTGAGATTGTGTTGGCTTGTTCTTTAGTAGTCTGAGAACAATTTCTAGCACTAACATCTTTGTGCCGTTGCCGGGGACTAAGCTAAAGCATACTTTCCCTGGGTTATTCATCATTCAACTGGTTTTGAGAGGTGGACAAAAACAACAAATATTTAAGACTACATTTCATCAAACAGTTCACAGTGGCTACTAAGGGAGTTGGGAAAAGAAGTATACCTAGTTAACCATTACACCTGGGTGTCTCAGACCCAGAGAAAATCTAGAAAGAAGCTAGGAAAATTAAAAAGTCACAATCATCTCCAGCTTTGTGTAACCTTGATCAAATTGACCTATTGTCACCTTTTTCATTTGCAAAGGAATAAAAAAAAGAGTCATCATGGTTGAAACCTATAATTCATGTTAGTAGTTTTCAAGTATTTACCGATCCTCAGTCTTTTAAGAAAGAAAAATCCCTATCTCCTGGAAAAATCCCTTTGTTTCAGTTTAAAGTCAGTGAGAGCCCTTTTCAGCCAAGTTCTAGTCAAGCTTTTTCTTTATCTAAACCAGTCAATTTAAAAGTGGCAGCCCAGCAGTAACCTCCATTAGATATGATGGACATAATGGTGACAGCTAGGTATGCAGCTTTAGTTTTACCTCAGCCCTTAAATTCTCTTCCTAGTGGAGATTACCAAAAGTACTTGCCAATGTTTAATGGGCAAGGTGAGGCAACAACTAAGGTGCACTGGGATGCATTTCTCAGCTATGCAAATAATCAAAATATTGAGTCAAAAGATGTGTGGATGAGAATGTTCGTACAGAGTCTGGATGGATAGGTCAGAAAATGGTTCAGAGAGTTACCAGCAAATTCCATTACTTTAATAGAGGAACTTTAGGATGTTTTCATGAGATAGTGGGGTGATACTAAGGATCATACATATTACATTACAGAGTTTGGAGCCCTGATAAGGAAGAAAGATGAAACTATAGCTGAATTCTATAAGAGGTTTAACAAAAGGTATGGTAGAATCCCTGTAGAAATCAAGCCTTCCAAAACATCAGTGAAACTCACCTATGCTTTTGACCATGAGTTTTCCTTACTCCTGAGAGAAAGAAGACCTGTTACTTTACTGAATATGCAAGAAGCAACATTAGAGGTAGAATCTAATATTCTTGCCTCTAACAGATTGAAGGTAAACTTAGATCAACAAGCTTATGACAGAAAAGGTAAAAGGGAGGCATCTCAAGTAGTTTCAACATCACAACCTGTAGATGGTAAAATTGATGAGATGGAAAAATTAGTGAAAATCCTAACAACAAAATTAAACAAATTGGAATTGGAGAAAAATTTCCAATAGGCCTGCTCAAGAAGGGGACATAAACCCTAATAACCCAAATAAGTTTGCACCTCGTTTTATCCCCAGAGAGAGAAGGAATAATGATATACAAAGAGAAAGGAGAGAAGCTGAAGATCAAAAGGTGCCACCCCCACTTCAAAACAATGTCAACGATGAATAAGAAATAGAAGAGGATGAGCATTTTGAAGATCCAGATCAAGACATAAATTATTTTGGAGAACAGTTGACTGAAGGTTTTGTGACTGAGGAAGATTTTTTAAATTCTGAATATTATGATGCAAATGTTTTTCAGATAGAAGATGATTTAAACCTTGAAGTAACAACTCATATATATCAGTCTGAGCCTAAGAGAACCCTAAATTTGAGGTTAGGACCAAAACAGGTGGTTCAAAACCCTAAAAAGAAGGCAATTATTCCTCCTAAACAACAATCCAATCCAACATTAGAAAAAAAACAGAAACAGGATAATCGAGAGAAGGTCATTGAAGTTGAAGAAGTGAATAAGAACATGCAGAATTTTAACTTTGAAAATGAATTGTGCAAAATTAAAGTCCCAATTCCTTTCATTGAATTGATTAAAAATCCATGTTATAAGAATTCAGTTTTGAAAATGATGGGTTCAGCAGCCAGTCAAGTACCCTTTGACACGGTAAATTTACAGGAAGAGAATCCAATTTTTTTTATTGGATCGGCTTTAGCAGAGAAAACTGAAGGTGATGCAAGTGCATATCCACCTTTTTATATCACATTAACCATCCATGATCAGATGATCCACAACTGTCTTTTGGATTTAGGCGCATCTCATAATTTAATGCCAAAGGCAGTCATGGAAGCTTTGGGGTTAAACATAACAAAACCTTATCATGACTTGTATGCTTTTGATTCTAGAGCTGTCAAGTGTTTAAAAGTAATAAAGGACATGGTGGTTAACTTAACTCAACTACCAATCAAAAGTGTTATTATGGATGTAGTAGTGGTAGATATCACACCTAAATTTGGAATGCTTCTTTCTAGGTCTTAGGATAAGAAAGTAGGGGGTACATTGCAAATGGATTTGACATATGCAACAATTCCTTTTTTTGGAGGTGAAAATAGAATGTTGTATAGAGAATTGCAGTTTTCTTATATTGTTACTGATGATAGGAATCCAACGAATCATCCACTATATGTTGTAGAAAAATATTTAGGTTTTTGCATGCTATATTTCAGTGATGAAGATACAAATGACATTCTATGTCTAAAAAAGGAGAATATTATAAGTTGTAGCATTGATACCGAAAATCAAGCATGCATTAAAGAAAAACACAAACCTTTCAGCATCATCATTTGAAATTTTCCAGAATGCTCCTTGTTATGATGAAGAGATTGGGGTTCTAGGACATGAATTCTGTGATGAATTATATTCTATTCCTTTTTGTTTTGATACTAAAATTGATGAAATCCAGGATGTTAACATTTTTAACGTTATATCATAAGTTTCTTACATCCATGGTTATGATAAATCTGCTGTTCAAAACCATTATGAAGATGCTCTAATTTTTCATAAATATGATAATGAAATTGAAACGAAAGACCCAGAAACATGTGATGTGTGTGATATGGTACAATCTGATCAGCAGATTTAGGAATGCATTTAGTCCATTATCCTTGAACAACAAGAGCCAATGTATGATAGTTATCCATTTGAAGACAGTCTGGAAAATGAGGTTCAGCTTGTTGACATTATTGATGATATTGTCCAAAAAATTCTGGAGCAAATTCAGGCTGGTCCTGATGTCTTTTATTGCCAATGTCTAGATGATATTCATAGAACAAAACATTCTTATGGACAACCTATCTTTTTCATAGAACATGAAGAGGTAAATTTTGGAAATTTTTATGATCTGGTAGAAAATTATTTAGAGTCAACACTAAATTATAAATCTGTTATCTTAGAGACACCATTTGATGAAAGTGAGTACAAGTTGCTAGATCTTTTCTCTTCATGTTTTCCAATATTTCTGATTATACATATATTCGGAGTTGGAAGCAAGTTTTGGTGGGTTGATGAAATTTTTGCTTGGTTACATTGGAAATGGGATTACAATTTGATTCAGTAAATGGAAGGTTCCTCAAATACTTTTACAGTCTTTGAAGGAAAAAGATTTGATTTTCATTGTATATACCGGTGTGTGAAGGTTTGAATAAAGACTCCATAGCCCAATGGATATTTTGCAGAATAGCAGACTGTTTCAGTTACAACACAGAAGGCACTTATCTATAGGTTCTTGAAGCCTCACAAGGAGGACTTCATCCTGCAGCAGGAGCCATATTATATAGCTTGTTTTTGTTTTCTAGTTTTGAACCATATGCTTGTCTTAAAACATGATTTTTCTTATTGCTTTAAAATTTAGAGCTTGTTTATTTTAAAGTATTTTTTATAGTAGACTTATGTTTATAATTGATTTTATAGGTTTTCTTTTTAATTTTGTTTTACTTAGTAGATTTCATAGTTTTTATGGGATTATAGGATGTATATATTTTTGAAAGGTTCTAAAAAAATATCATAAGGCCTTATCAAAGGTTAATTACCAAAATTTAACACATTGTTTTGAGTTTTGGTTAAAAAATCATTAAACATATATTCTTGTAGCGCAAAGACAGAAAATATGAATAAGGGCGCTACAAGAAAATCGTGACTTTTGAAAAAATCTTATCTTTGATCGTAAATTTCAAAATTTGCACATGAGAGGAGTTTTTTGCACTTGTAAAGAAGGTTGATACACATTTAGGCCTTACTAATCATTTTTTCAAGTGTTTTGAAGTTAAGGCAAGAATCATTTAGGCGAGTTGCAGCTATCTAGAATTTAGGCAAGATGCAAATCCTTTAAACAACAATGATGGTGCACGATGGGGTTAATTCGTTGTCAATTATGAATTTAATGAATGTATGAAAGATCACAGAGACCATATTGAGACCTGGAAGTTCGTGGTTGGAAGATGGAGATGGTTAGAGATTTAGGGTTTGCAGGGTAATCACCTGACACAATTGTGGCAGCTAAAGACAGAGAAACAAAGGTCAGGGGACACCTGGGAAGACACGATACCAAATTTTTAGCAATAAAAAATATTATCACAACAGGTATGCAACAGATTGATGACATCATCCCTGAATTTGGGTTTGTAGAGATAGAAGAGTAGTGATGGCTATTAATTAAGAATTACATTAGGTTTAGGAGCCCGATTTATTGCTCAATTATTAATCTTTGTTGTCATTAAAAATTGTCCCAAGGTTTTTATCAATCTTGAGGAAAAGTTGAAATCTAGGGTTTTCAATCTGCTCAATTTCTGATTTACTATCGAGAATTCATAATTTCAAAGTAGTTTGAACCATTTTCTGAAGGAAAAACAATTAATCTTTATTACCCAGAATGAAGAGAAGTGGACAGATGAATAGGGCTGATCCTTCAGACATGTCCTGGGCTAAAACTTTCCCTGACTGTGCAAGGTTGTTTTCAGAAGCAGGATGGTTGCAATATTTTGAGAAAATTGTGTTAGGATTATTAATCCTCCCTTGTCCAAATTTGGTCATATGTCTAAATTAGGAGTCATGTCTAAATCAGGAGTCAATCCAGTCTATTTATAGTCATTA
>LPNX010572813.1:185820-214336 GCA_001517045.1 Pseudotsuga menziesii
TTTGCACTGTTTCATTCTCAATGGCTGAGTAAATTGTGAGATCTTCTTTGTGAGTTTTGTTTTTGTCTACAGATCTATATGCTCAAATTTACATGGTATCAGAGCCTCGGTGGACAAGACTCCTCTCCTCCTCAGATCTCCAGCCGGATCATTTTGTTTGTTTGATTATGTGACAGGTTATTAGCTTTTCTACAACATTCACTACAAGCAGCCTCTACTTCTCATTGCATTTGCTACAGCAGCTCAGTCTTTCTCATTACATTCAAAATGGCTCATCCAATAGAGCCTCTCACTCCCTTCAAATATCACCAGTGGAAGGATGACATGAGGATATTGCTCCGCACCAAGCATCTCTTCAGACTCATTGAAGAAACAAAGGGAGAGCTAGAATCAGATAAAGACAAAGCTAAGTACATGAATAGGCTTGAAGAAGCCATTGGACTCATGCTCTTCTCAGTATCTGTAGATCTTCGATTTCACATCCAAGACTTGGACACTCCCAGGGAGGTTTGGGACAAGCTTGCTTCCTTATTTGATAAGCATGATGAGATGAGGATCCATCAGCTAGAAAATGATCTGATTACTCTCAATCCATCATATTTCGAATCTCTAAATGAATTCTTCTCAAAGTTAAAGAACCTGATATATCAATTGAAGCAATGCAAAGTAAATAAGGATGAAGATCAGCTCATCCTTGCTATTCTCACAAAGCTTAATTCAAACTACTCAGTCTTTGTATCCACCTTCCAAACAGTAAGGCTCACTACTCCAAATTGGAAGATGCCCAGTCTTGATGCTTTCATTCAATCTCTTATTTCTGAGAACGATAAATTGATCCAAATGGGATCATTCGATCTCCCAAAGATATAGCTATTGTTGCAAGAGGAGATAAGGTAGTGAATGACAGAGGGAAGCAAAGAGATGAGTCTGAACAGTCAAAAGAACCTTCAGGTTCGAAGAGAAGCAAGAAGAATGGCAAAGACAAGGTCCTCTGCCCTTACTGTGGAAGGGGCTTCCATTCAGAAAGCTCATGTATGAGAAGACAACTTGATGAAATGGCTCTTCTTTTGAAAAGGCACAACAGTTCTATACCTGCTAGCGCAAGGAAGGAAGACTCTGAAGAAGAAGAAGAAGAAGAATACCCAAGGAAAGGACATGCACTGAAAGCTTGCTGCACATCAACACCTACCTTCCTCATTGATTCTGGAGCTTCCAATCATATGGATGCATCCATAGAATCATTCTCTTCTTTTCAGTCTTTTGATGGTCCTAGTATTCAGATGGGCAATAACAGTAAAGTACAAACCAAAGGGAAGGGCTCTATCCAACTTGAACATGGAAGGTTCAAAGATGTGTTGTTTGTTCCCTCACTAGCTTCAAACCTGTTATCTGTCTATCAGATGACCCATATTGGATCTCCAAAGCGAGTGATCTTTGGTCCTGACTCAGTGGAGATCATAGATATTTCTACTGGGAGCATCATAACAAAGGGTATTGCGAATCATGCTTCAAGAGCATATGACTTCTCACATTTCATGCCTCCTTCAGAACTAGCGCACTCTCAGCAGCCACCAGCAAGGAAAGGTAAAAACATTGCATCTACTTCTTTTATAGCTTCTACTAGTATTACAGATCCATCTATATCAGTTTATTACATTAAGATTCAGGGTGACTCAGATCTAGATTCAGTCCCTACTTCCAAACTGGAAGCTAGGAAGATGACTGGAAACTCACCTAACACTCAGAAAGGAAAGACTCTTGCGCTATGTCATATTGTTTTGCCTCCTTCAGAGAGATGCAATAGACTTCCTGTAAGATGCAATATGGCAAGGGCTTAGTCTTCCTACATTTAGAAGAATGGATATGATCATACACCTCTTCATTCAGCAAGAGACAAAGGTTACATTCCTCCTTCCTCCCATCATCCTTTTCGGAGAAGAAGGAGAAGTCTACATGCCAGGCCCAAGAATACCTGTGCACAACACACCATGCATGCTGCTTCACTACCTCACAGAGATGAATATTGCAGCAACATATTTTCAAGTTTTTCAAACTTGAGACCTGATTCTACCTGCTTAGATAGAAGGAGGGCTTTTTTCCCATGTGGTTTTTTCCCTAATTACTTGTATTGAGCAGTTACTTTATTTTACTTGATGTAATGGGTGACCTATGGTCTTAGTTACCAGGGCCCACAGTTTGTCCAAGTTAGCATTCAGGGGGGGTGTTAGGATTATTAATCCTCCCTTGTCCAAATTTGGGCATATGTCTAAATTAGGAGTCATGTCTAAATCATGAGTCAATCCAGTGTATTTATAGTCATTAGCACCATTGGTTAAAATTGACCTAGTTGGGGCACATGTTTCAGTTACCAAAGTGCGGGGAACACTAATTGAGGCTCACTGCCACTTATTGCACTTGATTTCATAAGTTTAGGAGTCTCCTAGATAAATCCCTACAATTTAGGAAGCAACTGGGAGTGCCAAAACCAACCAAGGTCAGTTCACCTTAGTTAATGACTAGTCAAGCCAAGTTAGGAGTCAGTTACATTCAGTTCTAGCTCTCTACATTCAGTTAAGTAATGGTTTAATTAATTGCACACATGTGAGGCGCATTTCTCACCTACCACAGTTAGTTAACCATTATTTAATATTAAATGTAACACTTGGTTGTGTTTTAGAACTCCGGTTATGATTTAGACAAGGACATTTAACTACTGGGTCCTCCAATAGTGATTTAGACAATGTCTTGGTTACCTACAGTCAAGTAGAGTCATCAATTCGAACTTCCTCATGTGGATTCGAATTGCTTGTGGCTATTAAAGCCATTTTACATTATTGTAATTATTATCTGGATTACTTTTTTGATTAATGAAAGCATTCACAGCTGCAAGCCTTTTGCACTGTTTCATTCTTCAATGGCTAAGTAAATTGTGAGATCTTCTTTGTGAGATTTGTTTTTGTCTACAGACCTATATGCTCAAATTTACAAATTGATGGTCATCATACAGAGGTTTCTTATGAATTTGCTAAGAGTTTAGAGAAAGACACAGTCTCATCTAATACCCAAAAATTTGAATTGACTAGAGAATTAATAGCGGAGTCTAGATGCATTGCTGATGAAGGTGAGTTTTGGTTCAAGAAGGTGCCTTTTGTTTTTAATTCAAAGAATTAGCTACTGTCCAATGTAGTTGCATATTGGGGTAAAGGGGTGCATATACATAACTTTAAACCAAAATGTAGAGAGCCAATCAAGATCTTGCAGAATTATGTAACCTATGAAGGAAGATATGCCTATGTGTTAAAATATCACATCAGGTTTTTACAACACTTAATTCAAGAATCAAGGATGAATCTCCCTTTCTTTTTCCTCAAAATTTTGCAGAAGATGTCTAGCAGAATAAGGGAGCATCATGATCATACTAAGCAGTCCATTTTCCATCATGGTTTGATAAATTTGATTATCAGTACTGTGCTCCAGAAGAAAGGAAATACTTGGGATTATTTTCTATTTTGGTCTGGATTTCAAAGCGAAAAGGAGGATCAGTTAAAGAGAAGACAGGTGAACAAATCCCATAACTTAGTTAAAAAGTTGAAAAGGGAAATCATAGTCGAAGTGGAAGAAGAGATTGCACAAGAAAAGTATTATACACAGAGGGTTGAAAATCTTGAAAGTGAGCAACAAAAGAAAACTGATGAATATGAAAAGAAAACTACTGGAGATGAAAAGAAAACTGATGAAAATGAATTGTCGAAAGTTCAAAGACAGAATTTAGATCATGCATAAAATACCCTTAATGAAAATGTAAACCAGGGAGTAGATGAAGGCCTGTTAGAACAAGAATAGATCCATACAAAAGTACATGAAGAAAGAAAGGAAAGCCCGCTGATTGATAAAACAAGGGTTGACAATGCACAAAGTTCACAATAAGGGTTTGAAGAAAAGCTGGTTTTACGAGGAGTCAAAATAAAGGTGGTCTAGTTTGCAGCTATTAAGCATCAAGGTGAAACCTTGAGCATGTTGGGAGAAATAGGAGTAGGCTAGAGACCTAAAACCAGACCTAAAAACAAATTGAGGTTGAACATGAAAAAGCTTGTAAATCCTAAGCTAGCTATGGAAAAAATCACAATAGTTGAAGACTCTTCTTCCCAATAAGATTTAGAAGAGGATGAAAGCCTGAATGATATAAGGGTAAAAGGTAAGAAACATGTTTTTTTGAAGGTTAATTCAGCCTCAACAAAGATTAAAATCTTAGAGTAGTTAGAATATGTTCAAAGAAAAGAAAATCTTAGCCATCAGAAGGATGATTTTATGAAATAGTAGTCAGTGATGAAAACATTATGTGCAGATGAGGAAAATATTGCGAGCCATCAACTCAATGCAATTTTGAAGGCGATGAATCTACAGGGGTTCCTGTAACAATGATAGAACAAAAAAAAGAGGATGATGAGGAGATTTTTAAAAAATTTGAAAATCCCATGGATGCCAGAAGGACTGTCTTCAGCTTCAGAAGGAAAATGTATAGATTCTGAGAATGAAAACCTTCGAAGAAGTATCAAGAAGTACAAGTATCAGATAGAATTTCTGCATGAAACAAATAAAGGATTAGTAGTGGCCAACATAAGATTAAGAGAAGATCTAGAGGATATTAACAACCATTACCAAGAATTAATTGTAGTTTCCATGGAAGCACTGAAGAGGAAAAGGGAGACACAAAGTTTATGTGAAGAGCTGAAGCAAAATATCCAAGAAGTAACCCAACAAAATCAGGAATTATAAAAAAGAGTCGAAGACCTAGAAGCTAAGCAGTAGAGAACCAGAAGGAAGAATCAAGCTTTGGAGGAGATAGCCCTTTTGGTAGAAGCTTCCAAAGCTTTGTAAAAGGCTTTTAGTGACAGGCGTTATTATTTAATTTTTGTTAATATATTAGCTAATTTTGGAAAACTATTACTTTGTTAGGGGCGATAGTTTGACCTAGAAGGTACTTAGGCAGTTAGATAACTATTTTTTGGATGTAATCAAGATAAAAGCAAGACAATAGAATGAGAAAGGGTTCGAATTTTTGTACAAGGGGAGGCTTTCAAGGTACTGTAATATAGAGCTAAGTTCAAAAACTCTTATGTATTTTGAATTACTGATTATGATATATATGCAAACTATAGACCCATTTTATCCTATCTGCTGGTTTCATTTATGATTGGTGTGATCACTCAGTTCACAAATTCATTTCTTGTTTAAGGTTATTTCTCATGAAGTGCTTATGAACTGTGGATGAAACATAGTATTGGGCTTTTGTTGTTATGGTTTATGCTTCATATATTATACATCTTCGTATTTCATTTTTGCATGATTTAGTGTTTTTCTTAGCCTTATGATTTTTTACCTTCTTGTTAACAAATTGCAAAACCCAACCCTAAAAACCTATTTTACTTAGTTTTATTTTGTGAGATTGTGTTGGCTTGTTCTTTAGTAGTCTGAGAACAATTTCTGGCACTAAAACCATCCACTACTATAAGGAGGCTACAAACCCCTTTTAGGCTTGCAACCTTCCCTAGCACCACCATACCACCCTAATTTGATATTTTTCTTCAATTCTATTTTTGATTATTCTTCACTTTATTGGTCTCTATCTTCTCTTGTTGTTACATTGATCTGGATTGCTGAGACATATTTATTCCACTCCGAACTTCTATTCAAATACTTCTTTCATCATGTATTTGAACCATTGTGTCTTTTCATCGTCGTGTACCTTCATTAAAACCTTTTCACCGATGCATGTCTTCATTATGGAAACATGCATTTTCATGAACTGGTGCAAAACAAGCTGAAACCTTGTTTTGGTAGACCTATAACTTTGTCTTCAAACACCTTTTAGGAGAAATAAGACCATGGTTAGATGCACACATTAACAAGCTACATTATGATGAAATCAACTTAATTTTATCAGTGTCCTACAAAATATCGAGGGAATTTGACTAAGGCAACTTAGTTTGATTTTTCAATACTTAATCAATTTTTAGAAAATTTCCCAAAACAGTCCTAAACCTCATTTTGGGAAACCTGTAACTTTTTCTTCAAGCATGGTTTAGGGGATTTGAGAGCATGGTCAGATGCAAACATCAACAAGATAAAACCTTATGGTCTCATATAATTTTTATCAACATCCTACAAAATAAGGTGGGCATTTTACTAAGGCCACTTAGGCAGATTTACCAGAATTGAAACAGTACAAATCATGCCAGAAAGCACTTTTGGCAGACTAATAAATTCACCTTCATAGAATGTCTTGACAAACCAATCATATGGTTAGATGAACACGACAACAATATAGATGTCTATATCCTCATAATCATTTAATTCATTAAATACATAATATGGCATGTATTTTATAGAGGCCCCTTAGGCAAATTAAGAAGAATTTATCCTTAGTTAAATTTTCAGAGTTTCAACAAGAGTTTCAACAAGTTGGCATACTTTTACAGAATGGTGTGAAATTGTCACAATGACTTCACGAGAGGACTAGAAAACCATCATATGAATTTTCAATCTCATCACACATGCCAAATGCCATGTCATCACTGCCTTTGTTATTCCTTTGGCATTAATGAACTTTGATTTCCTATACTTAGTCAATTTTTAGAGTTTCAACAAGTTGCCATATTTTTACACAATGGCGTCAAATTGTAAAAATGACTTCATGAGAGCACTAGAAAATCTTCATATGAATTTGCAACCTCATCACACATGTCACATCATCATACATGTCATGTCATTTACTTTGTCATTAATGAACTCTTTTGACATCAATGTCGATCATACTCAACACACATAAATTAATTATATCAGTTACGAATCTTTCTAATGCATTGAATGTGAAAAATTCCTTACCAATCTACCCATGGAGATTTGCATGCAACCCATATGATTCAAATTCTTGCAAAATAAAAACAAATACCACTTACTATTAACCCATGGTACTTGTAAAAATGATAAATAATTTCGACATATGGTCAATTAATGCAAAATACCCATCAAGGCAAAACACCTATAGAATAGAACAAGCAAAATCATCCTTTGGTTTTTAAAAACAATAATAAAACTCAATACAAGGCACTATAAACAAACTTTAGCACATGGTAATTGCCTACAATTTACTTACTAAGCAAGAACAAGCCCATATTCGACATTAATATTTAAACTTATTTGAATAATTATTTCAAACACTTCATTTAACTCTTTAGGAATTATTTTATCCCAATTATATGAGAAATAAGAGTTAAACTCTTTGACATATTTTAACAAACATTATGTTTACAAATTTGTAATCTAGAAATTATTACAGGAAATTGAAATGATAAATAATTATTTGCAAATAAGAATCCAAGTAAAAGAAAAATAATAAAAATGAACATAATTGCAACTTATTTTTCCATTCAAATAATTTCCTTCTCGCAATTATAGATTTTAACAAACATACTGTGCAGTAAAACTTGTAGCCATTCCATATACAAGAATCCAACCAAGCAATGCATGAACTCATTCTTTAAATACAATTTCAGAAATTATAGCAAGGAACCATATACGTTTTTACCGTTCATTAAAGAAATAATATGGAGAAATTAAACACCATTTCTATGAATGGAAACTCATCTGCAAAAAATTTAAAATGGGGAACCGACTGTGTGTGAAGCACGCTCCACCCAACCTTAGGAAAATTTTCTCATTAATCTCTCAGCAAAACAACATTCCCGTGATGAGACTCATGCATTCACTAGACACACATCTCACTGGTCCCATAATTTCTAAAATTCACACTTTGGAAAATAAGAAATTTGCTTAACTCCAGATTTCATACTAGATAGTGCATTTCACTTCCTCAGTTCATTTAGACAACACAAAAAATGTGATACATCTTTTCCTTTAGTGCTCATTATTTCACTAAGTTAGTTTCCTACACCATTTGTTATTTCATCGGAATGACCAAAGGCAACAATGGACACCATTTTAGCAGTACCATACTCAAAAATTGGTTTCTTAGACTTAGATTTCAATTCTTAGACTCAGAATTCATCAACACATTTTCCTTCCACATACCAAAATCATCTTTCTTCTATCAATCACACTAGCAGTTCTCTCTTCTCCCTTCTAGCCAATGTAGTAATGGATTCTTACCGAGACGGGGGCCAATTTCGTTTTTGAATGCATTAGTGTAATGCATCGAAATTTTGATCCACGCGAGCTCTCCATGAGACCTATGTTTTCCTTTTATTTCTATTTTGATTTAAAAAATTATAACATCTCCCCCTAATCCCACTTAATCCCACTTAAATCATAATCATGATTTAAAATAAATTTTAAGTTAATTAAATGGTATTAGGACTTAATCACGACTTAGGATATTTTTGGGGGATTTAAAGGATATAAAGGGTCATAGCATCATTTTCACCTAGGACACTTTCAACCCCCTTACCATCTCCAGTGAAGTTCCCTATCTCTTCAATGCACTGCCTCAACACATCTAGTTGTGGAATTTAGTATTAATAATTGTAAAAATACAATATGTTCAGTCTTTCAGGAAGTCATAAATAATAGTTACATATGGCCATCATTAGACTAGGGGTTTCAAACCGGCGATGTTACAATAGGTGTTTCTTTGGCCCGTATGGTTAGGTAGTATGTTGCGTTAATGATTTAACGATATTTTGAGTGTTTTTTCGATGGATTAATAGGTCCCACTAAATCTAATTCCCATAATTCATATGGATGCAATGCCTAAATTGATTGGAGTCAAAGTTCATATCTTCAAGATGACTTACCAACTCCCTGGCAGACATAACATTTCTTAGCATATTCCGTGGCATGTTTGAACACTGTTGGCCGGTATAACCTTGCTTGTAGTATCTTCTATCCTGTATATTTTCTGCTAACATTTCCACCCACAACACTAGTGTGGAATTCCCACAAAATGATTTGTCGCTCATGATCTAGTATGTAGAACCCTAGAATTGCATTGGTTTCCAACTTATATATTTGTCCTGCAATCAATTGGTATTTTGCAACTCATATGACCAGGTGGCATTTTTGCATTGTGGAGTAATCATCAGGTGTCTTCCCCCTTGTGAGAAATAACATGATCTCTTATAAATGATCGAGGATTGTTGTTACTCTAAATAGTGATGCATCTGGTAACTGATCATCAATAGGTCCATGTGCTTCTCTAGATTCTATTTGCAAGAGGTGATAAGATACATGGTTATGTCTCCTAGGAATATACGACATATATGACATTCTAGGATATGTTTTTCCACCAAGTATTTCAGATCTGAATTTAAATTGTCCTTCTAACAAATAGTGACAAAGTTTTGTAGAGACTAGATCATCACCAACCATTCCCACTTTTTGGTTGTGTAGCTATGCTTATCTTGTGATAGATTTTTGTGAGCAAGGTATACTTTTCGATCCATCTTTTCTTCTCCTAGTTAAGCTAACATAACATCAAGGGAAATTCCTGATGCATCAACATGTACATGAAATCCCTTTTTCCAGTCAGGGAATGTCAAAATAGGAGACTTGACTATTCTTTCTTTCAGTGTTGTGAAAAGATTTTCACAATCATCACTCCACTTGAAATATTCAGCCTTATTTAACAACTACTCCAATGTAACTGTGATTGAGGCATAATTATGGATAAGTTAGTTGCAGTATCATGTGTGTCCAAAAGTAGAACACAACTGCTTGAACGATGTGGTGCTAGTAAGTTTAAAATCACTACAATTTTCGTAGGGTCTACCAGCACTCTATCATGATAGACAATGTGTCCCAATATGTTACCAAAAGGAACACAAAAAATGAATTTATGCAAGTTCAAATATATCCCCATTTCTCAATGTAAGGTTCCCATCCCTCAATCCGACATGCATGAGGGGACATTAACTGAATTCAGGCTTCTAAATTTCACCCCTTCACCATAATTATGAATTTCTAACTTTAAAAATGCAAGTGCAGATTTGTAAATAAAAACACACAATGGAAATAACTCAATCCACACACATAATTTGTAATTACATGCATACATATCACAGACATATAAATAAAATCATTACACATAAGATACAAAATAATACTTATCTTTAACAAAGAAGATCCAAGAAATTGTATGGGTAAGAGTGGTTTTCCACCCAACTGTAGGAACTCTTTCTAGAATATAATATTTATGCTAAGAGGCCACCCCAAACCTAGGCTATGAGACCACCAGGTCGAAAGAAACACCTACATGATTCTCTCACTTATCCCACAACCATTTCGCTCTATATTTGTAGCCAAAAACTCATACAAATCTCTACAGAGATATCACTCAGCCATCACAACCATGGAACTCCTTCCAACTATCCCTCACAACAGAAGGAAGGCATTCCCCTTCATTGATCCATAGTTCCCTTAGCGAATCCAACCGTCAGTGCCTACTTGTATGTGCATTAAGATCCTAATATGTGGTATGTCATTGGAAAACCTTCCGTAGCATTAATCATGGACTCTCAAGAATGAAAAAGTACCAAAAATCAATGGTCAGGGGTTCCTATATTTCCCAACCTCTATTCTCACCTACAATCAAATATTTTCCCTTCCAAAATTGTAGTTCTGTCTCAAATTCGAATTTATGGGTAAAAGACATCCTGGAAATGGGCATGAACAACAGTAGGAAACTCTACATAATGTAGAAACATGCATGAGAGCATGATAGATTGAGTGTTGAATCTAAGGGAAATTATATAAGGTTGAAAAGACACATGACATATCTTCTAACCATATAAGAAAATAGCTCTTGAAAACTCACGCTACTGTCACCACCCCCATGCTTCAATAACTACATGAAGTGAATTTTCCCACCAACATCACACATGCATTCAATGATTGGGATAATATTCAAGAGAAGGTGATTGTCTCATTTAAGGCACATGGAAGATCTTGGGTTGAGTTCTAAGGTTGACACTTGGAAACATTAGATTTTGTTTCCCATAAGCCCTCTTTCCGCTTCCCCTATGATGGTATCATAACCCCTCTAGTGCTATTTCACAATCATCTTGGACCATTTTATTATTTTCCATCATAATATTTACATACATTTCAAATTGGCATGATATTCCAATAAAAATATATACATCATACATGCCTATCCATTCACTAGTTAGGCCTTGGCCTTGAGCTTCGCACTAAGAATCCATACTAGCATATTTACATCATTTAAATAATTTTGATTAAATACATTCCGAGTCAAAAATTGGGGGTATTACAATCCCTTCCCCCTTGGAATAACACAAATCTTGGTGTTTGCTTAAAACTAGAACAAAAATGAGTATGAGTCTTTCATGGCATTCTCCAAATCTCACATAGCCTCCTTGAGACCAAAGTGCTTCCATTGCACCTTTACCTGTATGATGACTCGATTTTGGAGCAATGTTACCTTCTTATCTAAGATGCATGATGGATTAGTTTGGAACTCTTCCTTGGATACCACCTAAATCACATTCCAATAAATCACATGGTTAGGATCATGTACATATTTCTTAGGCAAAGGAACATGAAAATCATTATGATCTCCAGTATTAGTAGGAAATTATATATGAAACTGGCCCACAATATCTCGGTGACATCTTGGCACAACTTCCAAGCTTCAAGGCACTCTTCCTTTCCCTCACTCTAAGGTAAAATTCATCCCGAACATTGAATGATCTATGCATTATATTCTTATCTACATAGATTTTATTTCTATCTTGGGATGCCTTTAAATTATTCTTAATTTTTGAAACCTCTTGATCCATTTCCTTAAGAAATTATGGCCCAATTACAATTTTGTTTATTGGATTGTCTCAAGTAACTCATGTCTAGAACTTTATGCCATACAAAGCCTCAAATGGACTCAAGCCCAATGAAGCCTGCTTCCCATTGTTATATGCAAATTCTACCAAGTGTAGATAATATTCCCAATTGGATGGTTTGTCCATCATATACATGAAAATGTTAGGATTATTATTAATCATCCCTTTGACCACATAGTCTATTTGTTGATTTTCCTACCTTAGGAGGTCTTCATCACTTTCCTAGTTCATGGGGGACACACCTACTAGAAGCCTACCACTAACTACACCTATATGCATGAGTTTTGGTGCTCCAGGGATCAAACCCTATATCTTAGGAACCCACTCTGAGTGCCACCAAGAGTGTCCAATATTTTTCTCCAATATATATTCCCACAACATGATTTGAACCAAAAATATGACGACAGAATCAGACGTAAAGTACAGATGTGTTGGATTGCAATGATAAAAAGTAATGTACATTCCGATTTAATTTAGTAGCCATCGGATATCCAATGTCCTTAGCGTAGGTTTTTCGACGACACGTTGCAATACTATATCGTCAGTTATTTGATGAGAAGGTGTTGAATTTGCGACGGGCAGGTGTCGAATTTGTGACAACACGTGGGGGATGAGTCGTCGGATATCTGACGACAGTGTGACAAATTTTCAATGACATTATAAGGATGGGTCATCATATATTGGACGTCCTTGGGATATTTTTTGAAATAATTTAAAGACATATTGCAAATAATTTAAACCCATATTTCCAATGGTAACTAGGTTCATATCATCGGATATTCGACGACTGCAAATTATAAATATAAACATTTTTAAGCTGTCCGACATGTTTTCTATAGAAGTGATAGAATTTTTGCAGAAATTATTTATTCCTCGATGGATGGTTTGAGGAATTGTTTTATTCTTCAACGGGCGGTTGCAGGAAATTGATTTTTCTTCGACAGACAGTTTGCGGGATTTTTTTTATTCTTTGAGAAACCTCTGTTTGAGAAAATTGTGATGTGTGGAACTTTATTTTTTTAAATTGGCAATAATATTCATTCACGAAGTTTGTGACAAAATTTCAAATAGAAATAATATTGATCCAAACGAACACAATCGACAATTGCTTGCTAAACTATGGGATGCAACGAAACGAAGGGTGATGGAAAATGCTATTGTCCATGTAGTCAATGCAGGGGATTTAAGAGGATAAGAATATTGATATAAACAACCAAAAAACATGGCAGGGAACATGGACACACTGAGGGGGGAATGAGTATCGTCCATTTGTAGGTTTAGCATTATAAAGTTATTTATGTTTTTTGCTTTGGTAAATGTATGTATTATTTTAATATTTCCTATATCAAATTATATCTATTGATGTTTTCATGTACTTATAAAGGAAAGACACCCTACAACATATCGTCAAGAGGAAGTGCTTTCAGAACAAGTTCCAGATCAGGATCATGGAGCATCTATGTTTAATGGAGAACAAGTGAATGATCATATTAAACAAGATGATCATACCGATAGCATAGTTGAGGATGATGGTACACATACATTGATCCATGATTCATTTAATGTTAGAATGGATGATGCCGATGACGACGATAATGAAAATGATGATGACTTTGATGATGTTCACGACACACCTCTTCTTGATAAGGCATATGAACCCCTTTATGAAGGCTCGAAAAGAAATCTTCTCTCTGTTGTATTATTGATAATGAACTTGAAGGTTATGAATGGTCTTTCAAACATATCAATCACACGAATGCTAAGGTATGTAAAATAATCCATCACATATATATGACCATGATAAAGTTTATCTGTATTCCTATAACAATTGTATTGTTAACTCATTATTGATCATCATACAGATGAAGTGTGTTTTGTTAATATTATTTATTTATTACATTAGCTATATATATATATATTTGTAGCTTGATAGCTGAATTTTTGTTACCACCATCAAATATTTTACCTTGCACATATCGAGATTTATCTTCCATTATGAAAGAGATTGGAATGCATTATGAAGCAAATCATGCATGCCCCGATGACCATGTTATATATTATAATCAGTATGAGTTTGCAACAGAATGTCTGGAATGTCATATAAGCAGATATCGTACAGATCAAGTAACAAAAAAGGTGCCTCAGAAGGTTCTTTGTTATATTACCATAATTCCACGTTTGCAATGACTGTTTAGGTGCAAAAACATAGCGTAATTTATGGATTACTATGCCAGGAACAAAATTCAAGATGATGTTATTTGAATGCATGCAGACGGTTCTTCTTTTAGAGATATGGAGGAAAAGTGGCCTTACTTTAAAGAAGAACCACCTAATCTTAGGATTTATTTGGTAGCATATGGTGTTAATCCATTTTCATAGATGAAATCCATTTACATGGTGTGGCCTATTTTTTTTATCAATAATAACATTCCTCCATGGTTGTAAATAAAGAGGGAGCACATAATTTTGTCGATTATTATTCTAGGTATTTTGTGTCTATACTTGTTTTATTTCTAATGTAGTTATGGCATCTCATTTGTCGTATTATCTTTCCTAATTTCATTTGTATATTTTTGTATTTTACTCTTGTGCATGGTTTATATATCTTAATGGTTCTAATAATGATATATTTTATATGTACTTCAAATCAATTAGGTAAGTTCCAAGTCAAAGATATGAATGTATATATCGAACCTCTTATAGATGAGCTACTGAAGCTATGGAATGGAATCACTATGTATGACGTATCTAGACCAATATGACAAAGGAAATTTAAATTCCATGCAATGGTTGTATGGACAATACACGATTCCCCTGGGTTAACCCAATTTTGTGGTTTGTATTTTTAAGTTCCACTTTAATTTCATTTAATTATATGAAGTAGTTAATATAGTTTATATATAATTATAATTGACATAGATATTCCATATCTATATATTGTAGGTCTTCAGACAAAGGGTGAATTTGCATGTCCAGTTTGTGGTCCTAAGATAAAATCTTGTCGCTCAAAAGGATTAAGAAAGGAGGTGTTTGATGAGTATAGGCATTTCCTCTCTAAGAATCATAGGTATAGAACAACTGAAAAAAATATTTTCAATGGGAAGCATGATACTTCATTAAAACCACAAAGAATGACACCTCACCTTTGGAAGATGCAATACAATAGAAATCGTCATCATGGTACGTATGGATCATCGTATATGAATTATTATGTATTTTTATTGTGAGTTGTTTACTGTAGTGGCCATATTTGATTTATGATGTAATTTATTTATAAACTAATATTCATGATATCCATCGTGATAATGAAGGCATTAATGGGCTTCCACGAGCAATGAAAAGCCTATACAATTCAACAGGTTACCCTACTATGAGCACCTACAAATTTCTCATTTGTTTGATACAATGCATATTGGAAAGAATGTGACTGAACCATTATGGCGACTACTAGAGCTAAGGAGGGACAAAGATAAAATTGTGAAAGCTTGCAAAGACATTCAAGAAGGCAATCATGCAATGAAAGACGTCATCCAATTTCATAGCAACGGAGACCAAGTTAATATAAACTCAATTCCATGGATGTTTACGGAGCAACAAAGTAATGTTGTCAAAGAAGTAATGCGGAAAATTAAATTTCCCACTGGATTTTGTGCGAACTTGAAGAATATCATAACAAAAAAAGGTGATTTTGTGGGGGTCAAAACACATGATTGGCATGTCTTCATCAAGGTAATTATTATTGTTATGTCCATATAATTTATTTTTTTTCATTTTATTGCATATTTTTTTTCTTATTTGTATACTCTTTGTTTAATAAATGGCATGGTTTGTATATTGATACAGTATGTTCTACCTCTCTCTCTCCCGGACAACTTTGACAACAATGTCAAACAAATTATATATAATCTTGGTAAATACATGAGGTAACTAGCGATTAGTTTCTTATGCTTAGTGTTTCTTTAATTCTCCATATAATTTATATTTGTTTTTTGTGCACTATTTCATGATATGTAATTTAATTTTTTTTTGTTAAATATTGTTATTGGTTTACGTCACTTGTAGATGGCTGACATATAAAGAAATCCATAAAGAAGATATAAAGTATGGGAGGAGAGAAATTTCTCGTCTCATGTGTGAAATGCAGAAGCATATACCTTTGGCATTTTTCAATGCATAGGAACACTACCTCATACACCAAGTTGAGGAGATTGAGTTGTGTGGACTTGTTCACTCAAGGTCCATATGGATTGTTGAGAGGAGCTTGAAATTTATGAAGGGTTTGGTGAGACAACGAGCACATGATAAGGGTTCTATGATGGAAGGATATAAGGTATACCAAAAAATGTTTTATGTTAGTGAATCTCTTCATATTTTAGCGTTAAAGCTCAATTTACGTCGCATTTGTGATCCGGACTCCAATAACAAATTTTAAGGGGAGCAACTAAAGGGAAAAGGTAGATCGAGGAAGGTGAAAGGTAATTATTAGCTATTAGATGTTTATTATATCATTCATATTCTAATTGCATTTTCTAGTTATTGCAACAATTAAGAGCATATACTTTGTTCAAGAAATTTCACCTGTCTTTCATTTTAATGATTATTGTCATTAAGAAGTTGGTCGAGAATGGGATGCAATTCATTTATACATCACAAACAATATTGACTAGATGAAGGTATGGATTGAACGATGCAAACAATCGGGTCATGAAATATCATGGGAAGGTGTGGCTTCATTAGTAAAAGCAACACATCACAATGGAGATAGAAATCTTATAGAAAGGGAAATCGATTTAGCATATGGTTTAAAAGATAAAATGGCAAGCATATTAATAAATCACTCTAAATCTTTTATTTTGCAAATTACATTTTGACATACATGTTGTTCTTTTCCATGTATTGTTGCATAACTATTGAATCGTTGTGTAATCTTTTCATGTATTTATTGTTGCATGTAAAACACCAGAAGGCTAGGGTCTTCAATGGTTGTAGATATCGGATAAAAAAATTGGATGAAACAAAGAAAACATCATATTGTGGGATATCTGCAGTCTTTGAGGTGACCAATGTTTCATCTAGAAGTGACAGACATCTAGAACTCTCAAAAAATCGATACTATGGGTATTTGGAAGATATTATATAGTGTGACTTTAAATCCTTCAAGGTATTTCTATTCTTTGTCAAATGCTATAGGTTACGATTGAATCAACGTAATCCCGATAGAACTATTATTGAACATGATACATATGATGAATTGGATGAAGAAGACGATGATGTGGATGAAGAAGATGATGAAATATATTGAAAGATAAATATTTAATTAGACCTATTCTTTTATCTTATTTAAAAAAAAAAATTACTATCATCATCATCATCATCATCATCATGTTTATCATCATCATCATTATCATCATCATCATCATTGTCAACACCATAATAATCATCATCATCATCATCATCATCAAGAGTGTCATCATCATCATCATCATCATTATCATCAACATCATGACCCTCATCATCATCATCATAATCATCATAATCAGGTACTATCATCATCATAATCATCATAATCATAATGATCACACTTATCATTATCATCATCTTCATCATAATTGTCATCATCGTCTTCATGACCATCATGACCATCATGACCATCATCATCATCTTCATCATCATCAACATCATCATCATCATCATTGTCATCGTCATCATCACATCAAAATCAACATCATTGTCGACTTCATCAAATTGACATCATCATCATCATTATCATCATCATCATCATCATCATCATCATCGTCGTCATCGTCATCATCATCATCATCATCATCATCATCATCATCATCATCATCATCATCATCATCATGGTCGTCGTCTTCATCCTCATGATCACCATCATCATCATGATCACCATCATCATCATCATCATCATGTTCATTATTATCATCTTCATCACGATGATGATGAAGAAGATGATCATCATCATCATCATCATCATCATCACCATCATCACCATCCACATCACCATCGTCATCATGTTGATCCTCAACATGTTGATCATCATTATCATCGTCTTCATCATCATGACCCTATTCTTAATTAGAACTTTTCTTTTATCTTATTTAAAAAAAATTACTAACATCATTATCATCACCATCACCATCATCATCATCATCACCATGTTAATCATCATCGTCACTATCATCATCATCATCATCGTTAGCACCATCATCATCATCATCATCATCATCATCATCATCATCATCATCATCATCATCATCATCATCATCAAGAGCGTCATCATCATCTTCATCATCATGACCCTCATCATCATCATCATAATCATCATAATCATAAGCAGGTGCCATCATCATCATAATCACCATAATCATAATGATCACACTTATCATTATCATCATCTTCATCATCATCGTCATAATCATAATCATCATAATCATCATGTTGATCCTCAACATGTTGATCATCATTATCATCGTCTTCATCATCATGACCCTATTCTTAATTAGACCTATTCTTTTATCTTATTTAAAAAAAAAGAGTTACTAACATCATCATCATCACCATCGTATTCATCATGACCGTCATGTTGATCATCATTGTCACTATCATCATCATCGTCAACACCATCATCATCAAGAGTGACATCATCATCATCATCATCATGACCCTCATCATCATCATCATCATCATAATCATCATAATCATAATCATGTACCATCATCATCATAATCATAATGATCAGACTTATCATTATCATCATGTTCATCATCATCGTCATAATCATAATCATCATAATCATAACCAGGCACCATCATCATCATAATCATAATGATCACACTTATCATTATCATAATCTTCATCATCATCATCATAACCATAATCATCATAATCATCATGTTGATCCTCAACATGTTGATCATCATTATCATCGTCTTCATCATCATCATCTTCATCATCATGAACCTATTCTTAATTAGACCTATTCTTTTATCTTATTAAAAAAAAAGAGTTACTAACATCATCATCATCACCATCATCTTCATCATCATCACTATCATCATCATCATCATCGTCAACACCATCATCATCATCATCATCATCATCATCATCATCAAGAGCGTCATCATCATCATCATCATCATCATCATCAAGAGCGTCATCATCATCATCATCATCATGACCCTCATCATCATAATCATCATAATCATAATCATGTACCATCATCATCATAATCATCATAATCATAATGATCACACTTATCATTATCATCATCATCATCATCATCATCGTCGTCGTCGTCTTCATCACCATCATGACCATCTTCACCATCATAATCATCTTCATCATCATCGTCATCACCATCATGATGATTATGATAATCATCATCATCATCATCATTGTCATTGTCGTCATCAACATCAACATCAACATCGTCATCGTCTTCATCAAATTGACATCATCATCATTATCATCATCATCATCATCATCATCATCATCATCATCATCATCATCATCATCATCATCATCATCATCATGGTCATCATGGTCATCATCATGGTCGTCGTCTTCATACTCATGATATTCATCATCATGATCAACATCATCATCATCTTCATGATGTTGATTATTATTGTCTTCATCACGATGATGATGATGAAGATGATCATCATTATCATCATCATCATCATCATCATCATCATCATCACCATAATCACCATCCACATCACCATCGTCATCATGTTGATCATCATTATCATTGTCTTCATTATCATCGTCTTCATCATCATGACCCTATTCTTAATTAGATCTATTCTTTTATCTTATTTAAAAAAAAGAGAGTTACTAACATCATCATCATCGCCATCATCTTCATCATCATCATGATGTTGATAATCATCGTCACTATCATCATCATCATCATTGTCAGCACCATCATCATTAAGAGCATCATCATCATCATCATCATCATAATCATAATTAGGTACCATTATCATCATAATCATAATGATCACACTTATCATTATCATCATCTTCATCATCATCGTCATAATCATAATCATCATAATCATCATAATAATCATAATCATCATGTTGATCATGATCATCATCGTATTCATCATCATGACCCTATTCTTAATTAGACTTATTCTTTTATCTTATTTAAAAAAAAAGAGTTACTAACATCATCATCATCACCATCATCTTCATCTTCATCATCATGTTGATCATCATTGTCACTATCATCATCATCATCATCATCATCATTGTCAGCACCATCATCATCGAGAGCATCATCATTGTCATCACCATTATCATCATCATCATGACCCTCATCATCATCATCATCATCATCATCATACTCATCATAATCATAATCAGGTACCATTATCATCATAATTATAATGATCACGCATATCATTATCATCATCTTCATCATCATCGTCATAACCATAATCATAATAATCATCGTAGTCATCATGTTGATCATCATTATCACCGTCTCCATCATCATGATCCTATTTTTAATTAGACCTATTATTTTATCTTATTTAAAAAAAGAGAGTTACTAACATCATCATCATCACCATCATCTTCATCATCATCATCATGTTGATCATCATCGTCACTATCATCATCATCATCATCGTCAGCACCATCATCATCATCATGATCATCAAGAGCATCGTCATCATCATCATGATCATCATCATTATAATCATCATAATCATCATAATCATCATAATCAGGTACCATCATCATCATAATCATCGTAATAATAATGATCACGCTTATCATTATCATCATCTTCATCATCATTGTCATCATCGTCTTCATCACCATCATGACCATCATGACCATCATCATCGTCGTCATTATCATGATGATGATAATCATCATCATCATCATTGTCATCGTCGTCATCAACATCAACATCAACATCATCATCGTCTTCATAAAATTGACATCATCATCATTATCATCATCAACATCATCATCATCATCATCATCATAATCATCATCATCATCATCATCAACACCATCATCATCATCATGGGCTTCATCAAATTGACGATGACGATGATAATAATCATCATCTTCATCATCATGGTCATCGTCTTCATCCTCATGATAATCATCTGTTAGATTTTTATCATTTAAGCAATATGATCGAGGATCTTATCTGAGAGAATAACATGCATAGGAAAAAACACAAGAGACACAAAGAATTTTCCTCGGGGAAACTATAAAGGAGAAAACCCTGCAACTTTTTCAGAGATAGAATGAGCACCAATGGCAATAGTAAAAACCAAAGATAGAAAAGATGATCTCCACACTTGTTCTCTCTCTCTCTCTCACTTGAGAGAGCTTCTCCTCTCTCACTCATGCACCCCAGTGAGTGAGTGTGTGTGTGATAAATAGAGAGGCTTATTCTCTAATTTTATTCTTTCGTTCACTTAATGTCCACTCCAACAAGTCAGTCTCACTTAACAATTACTTACCAGGGCCGACATCTCTAGGAGAGTCTAATAACCCTAGTGGCCCACAATTGTGGGGACTTTGCCCTCCGATCAACAAGGAGGGTTAACCTTAACTCAATTGTGGGGACTATTGCCCCGACTTACAATGGAGGGTTAACCTCAATGACTTTACATGACTTGTTTACATTATTGAATCTCCCGATCGGAACATCGGGGCATGACATGAATCAATTACATTACATATACTTTCTGCAATAAACATCAGGGTACAATAAATAAGATATACAAGTGAATACATTCCGAAGTTACAAATACATCAACACTCCCTCTTAACTAAGAAGGTATTTTATCGACACAATTTATCAGCACAAGTCTTCTTCTCTGTATCATCTGGATCATCATCAAGTCATCTTCATCGTCAAGTCATCTTCATCAAGTCTGGATCATCACTTGATCTAGAGCATCACTTGATCTGGAGCATCACTAGATCATGATCAATTCTAGATCATCACTTGATCTAGAGTATCATTGGATCATCATCAATTCTGGACCATCATCAAGTCTGGATCATCACTTGATCTGGATCATCATCAAAGCTGGATCATCATTGGATCATCATCATCATCACTGCTTCCGCTATCTCAATCAAATGGTACTATCTCTTCATTCTTCTCTTCACAGGAAGTTCTATAGAGATATCCCTATTTCATGCTGGTTTTGGGCCTAGCCTCCAGGTAGGTCTTCATCTTCTTCAACACTTATATCTTACCATGAGAGGAACACATCCAAGAACCATGTCAGAATGGCTCGCCCAACACTTACATCTTTCATTCTCAAAGAATGGCTCTCAGCTCTAGGCTGAGTGTCAGTCCCAGACTGAAACAAATTCCTGGTAACTGACCAGGTGCCTCCATTCTCCTAGAGAATGGCCTCTGAGCACTAAGTTGAGCTTCAGTCCCAGACTGAACCAATTTCCTAGTAACTGACCAGGTGCCTCCATTCTCCCAGAGAATGGCTTCTCAACACTAAGCTGAGATTCAGTACCAGACTGAATCAAATTTCCTAGTAATTGAATAGGTGCCTCCATTCTCCCAGAGAATGGCCTCTCAGCACTAAGCTAATCTTCAGTCCCAGACTGAACCAATTTCCTAGTAACTGACTAGGTGCCTCCATTCTCCCAGAGAATGGCTTCTCAGCACTAAGCTAAGATTCAGTACCGAACTGAATCAAATTTCCTAGTAATTGACTAGGTGCCTCCATTATCCCATAGAATGGCTTCTCAGCACTAAGATGAGCTTCAGTCCCATACTGAATCAATTTCCCCGTAATTGACCAGGTGCCTCCATTCTCCTCGAGAATGGCTTCTCAGCACTAAGTTGAGCTTCAGTCCCATACTGAACCAATTTCCTGGTAACTGACTAGGTGCCTCCATTCTCCTAGAGAATGGCCTTCAACACTTATATATGACCCTAGTCAAAAAGGCCCAACACTTATATTCGACCGTGGGAGGCCCACCCTACCACCATGTCAGAAAGGCTCAGCACTTATATATGATCATGTGGGAACACATCCATCAATCACATCAGAATGGATCTGCACTTATATCTGATCATGTGGGAACACATTCTACAATCACATCAGAATGGCTCTGCACTGATCATGTGGGAACACATCCCACAATCACATCAGAATGTTGCTGCACTTACATCTGACCATGTGAAGCTCACCCTTCCACCATGTCAGAAAGGCCAATGGACACATCAATTCCCTTTGGAGGGAACTTCGATATGGAGAACACTAAGCTTCTCCTTGAAGTACTCAAACTTCACTCTGGCCATTTCTAGCATAGAATCATATCAGGGCTGATTATGTCCAAGGATAACCCGTGAGCTTCGCCAGGACCGATTACATCCAAGGACAACCTATAGGTCTATTTACATTTGAGCAACCTATGAGCTTCACCAGCATTTATGCTTAGACAACCTGTCTCACCGACTATACTAGAATCCCTTCTTTCGAGAGATCTTGATCTGGATCACATATTGGAGCTTCACTGCTCCTCTCTACATCATACAAAAAATGCAAGTCAAATCAATCAAATCAAATAGTAGTTTTCAAAAGAAACATACTACCTCCCAAATAGCCGAGCAAGTGGCAACATATTTTTCCTTGGCTGTACTTAGCGCCATACATGACTCCTTCCTGCTAAACCAAGAGATCACACCTGATATCATATTAAAGTAGAACCTCGAAGTGCTCTTCCTATCAATGACACTTCCTGCCCAATATGAATCCACATAACCCTCCAGGTTAATCTTTTGATCCGTATCATACTTTAGCCCATACTCAACTGTACCCTTCAGGTACCTCATTGCATGCTTTGCAACCATCAGGTGAACATGTCTCAATGTGTTCACAACAAAGCAAATATCTGGTCTTGTATTTGTCAGGTACATCAAGGAACAAATCATCTGACGATACATCGTGGCATCAACCGTCTCTGATGAAGAAACACTCAATAGATTCAGGTTCGATTCCATAGGTGTGGTCATGGCCTTGCAGTCCATCATCCTGAACCTCTTCAGGATCTCTACTGTATACTTCCCTTATCATAGGGAGATTCCATCTGCATTCTGCCACACCTCCATGCTTAGAAAGTAGTGCATCATATCCAAGTCTTTCATGTCGAAATCGATAGCAAGTCTCCTTCTTGCAACTTTAACAAGTTCCTCTTTTTTGTCAAGAACAAGTCATCGACATATAACAGGAGCATCACTGGTCTTCCACCTTCAACCTTGAAGAAAAGGTTGGAATCCGCTTTACTCTCAGTAAAGCCTAGAGTCATCAATAAGCTATCCATCCTATTGTACCATGTCGAATCTCAGGATATTCTCCAGTCACTCCCTCTGAAGTGGAGCATCATTCTCCCTCTGCCTTTCGTACTTTATGCATTGAAACATTCCGTACTAGAGTGACAAGTAGCTTCCTCTGCTACTAATATTCTATGTATCCATTCGGGGTCATTGAATACCAAGATCCTTTATCTTGAAAACATTCTTCTCACACCCATCTATGAGCTTGTCATCTTCTATAGGTTTTCATCTTCAACCTTGTAGCAAAGGTTAAGATCTTCATCAATCTAGGTGATCTTCAAGCTCCTCATGTATGTGTTATCCCATGGGTGTCTTTTGAGCTCGTACAAGGCCTTCTTTAATTTGCACACATGAGTCTTCCTGTCATGTGTCTTAAATTCTGGTGGCTGCAAATGTCTCTTCATAATCTATGCCTTCTTTCCGGGAGAAGCCTTGTGCTACGAATCCTGCCTTGTATCCCACGATGTTTCCATCTACTGCATGATGGAACTACGAACTTCCCTTTAGGTATCGATACTGCATCCTAGAAATCATTATTCATTTTGGATTATTAGTGTGAATCTTGAACTCTTGTCACTTGTTCTTCGGAACAAGTCTCATCCTTATTTTCTTGTAGGCGATTGTACACGATCTTTCCTACAAGTCAAATGAACTAGTTGTATGATTAGAAACATTTGATAATGCATATTCATAATGGTAAATTATTATGCATAAGTATATAATCATGCAACTATTTTAGCCAATATAACATTCATCCATATCTCACGGAAACTTTCTAGATGCCTTCCATCTCTACCAGGACAACATTAAGATTGTGCACTAATCCAATATGTCAGCAAAGAGGTTTCATTCTAGATAAGTAGCAATCGAGAGTTGTATAGCACCATGAGCTACTTACCCATCACATGCAGATTAGTAGTATACTCTCATTAATGCAAACATTCTATCATGCATAACACATCAACTAAATATAAACAAGTGCATAACAAAACAATATCATGAAAGGACAATTGAATACTTATCTTTATCTGTTTCATGGGTAGACTCCTTCTTTCAGCTTCATCATCTTCTTCATTCATAACAACATCATTTCTTATACAAATTCTCAATATGGATAAGAGGCTCTTCAAGAATTGAGTTCTTCATATTCCTCATCGCTTGAGGTATCTTCTTTGAATCGTGAAATCTTAATCTTCAGTTGCTCCCATATTCTTTTCTCTTATTATGAGTCGAGCTTCTTCTTGTGTGTGCTCTTCCTAGAGTTTGCTGAAAGTAATCACTTCCTTTTGGAACACATTCCTTGAATGAATAAATCCCATGATCCTGGGAGGCCATTCAAGGTGGTTATCACAACTTCTGCATCCTCCACTTCTTCTTCTACCGCTTCAAGTTGTTCTTTGATTTGAGATACCCTTGTAAAGTATGACTGTATGGTCTCTGCATTCTAGATCTTCACATTCTTCAATTGTTTTCTCAAAGTCATCTTCCGATTTATGTTCTTCCCTTCAAATAGATTGGTCAAGGAATCAAACATCTCTTTTGGTGTCTTTAGGGAAGACACTTGTGGTATAAGGTGAACCGTGATTGAATCAACAATGATCTTCTTGGCCTTGACCAAGTTCTTCTTGTGTAAGGATTTTAGCCTCATCTCCCTCTGGAACTAGAACCTTTCTACTTATGTAGGTGTCCAATTCATTTCCTTCAAGAACTAGTGAGATCCTATATTTTCATGCTTGGAAATTTTCAGCCTCACCAAGCTTGCCATCAAGATAGTGTGATTAGTCATATTGAAATGAGAACCTCAACTATAAATAGCAAAAGATTAGATCTTACCGATTTGAGGTGTCCATCCTGGTTCTGGAGCTGGCTAATCCAGGGTTTGTCAAAGAAAACCTAATTTTCAAAACTTGGAATCTTTTAGATCTGATTGGATAGAAAGATATATCTCTTCAAGGCTATTTGTCCAATGTACTCCTTTTCTGAAAACAATGGAGGGAAGCTCTCGGAATAGGAAGCCCTAGTTTACTAATTTCTTCTACAAACATTCCTCATACAGTTTCTGCGTTATATCCTAAATTACTGCTCCTCTATGTCTAAAATTTCATATTGAGGTAGCCTTGTCTATCCTTGTTCCAACACCATAGGTTTCATCAGAATTCATTTCACTAATTCGGACTTATGAGATTTTTCCCAAGGTGACCTTTTTCAGGACTGTTTAGCATAGTGAAGTTGTATGGAATTACACATGTCACTATTTCATATTTAGGATATGAAACTTTTACCACAGAAAGAAAAAATTGTGACATTTCTGGAACATCTTGAGAAATTTAATTTGGACCTTCGTAGCCCGAGATATAGCAATTCTCCCCAGGTGTCCTGTTTGGGGAGGAATCCTGGGAGAGGCTGGAACACTAAATTGGAGGAATCATATCTCCTAGAATATAGAGAATATGAGGCTGAAACTTGGATATAGTGTACATAAGGAATTTATATTTGGCATGTGAAATTTTTGGCACCTTATCTTTCTCCAATCTCAAGATATAGCGAATCTACCAAAACTATCAGTTTCAGTATATTAGGGTTTTTCATGCCCGGGGTCAAACTAGGGCTTGACTTTTCTAGAGTTTCACCCAACTAAAAGTCTCGAACTAGGTCTCTAAACTTCAATTTTGATGAGGAGATCAATCCTATGCCGGGCTCACTCAAAAATTCCTCTTCTGTAAACAACCCTAATTTCCCGTACCAAAAACTGAATATGCCCGGAATCAAATTCTGCTTCGACAGAAAGATGCACCCTTCAATGGAGAGTTATCCTAGCCTTCTTTTGCTGATGGATTGTGGAGAGAGACCCAAAAATTAATAATCCATAGCTTCCAACGTTGCACGGTGTCTTCTTCTCAGGTTGGCTCTGATACCATGTTAGATTTTTATCATCTAAGTAATATGATCTAGGATCTTATTTGAGAGAATAACATGCACAGCAAAAATCACAAGAGACAAGAGACACAAAGAATTTTCCTTGGGGAAACCATAAAGGAGAAAACCCAACAACTTCCTCAAATATAGAATGCGCACCAATGGAAGTAGTAAAACCCAAAGACAGAAAATATGATCTCCACAATTCTTCTCTCTCTCTCACTTGAGAGAGCTTCTCCTCTCTCACTCATGCACCCTAGTGAGTGAGTGCGTGTGTGATAAATAGAGAGGCTCACTCTCTAATTATATTATTTCGTTCACTTAATGACCACTCCAACAAGTTGGTCTCACTTAAAAATTACTTACCAGGGCCGACATCTCTAGGAGAGTCTAATAACCCTAGTGCCCCACAACTGTGGGGACTTTTCCCTCCACTCAACAAGGAGGGTTAACCTTAACTCAATTATGGGGACTATTTCCCTGACTTACAATGGAGGGTTAACCTCAATGAATTTACATGACTTGTTTACATGGTTGAATCTCCCGATCGGAACATCGGGGCATGGCATGACTCAATTACATTACAGATACTTCCCGGAATAAACATCGGGGTACAATACATAAGATATACAAGTGAATACATTCCGAAGTTACAAATGCATCAACATGATGATCATGATCATGATCATGATCATGATGTTCATTATTTTCATCTTCATGATGATGATGATGATGAATATGATCATCAATATCATCATCATCATCATCACCATCATCACCATCCACATCACCATCATCATCATGTTGATCCTCAACATGTTGATCATCATTATCATCGTCTTCACCATCATGACCCTCATCATGATCATGATCATGATCATCATTATCATCATGTTGATTGTCATCGTATTCATCATCATGATCATCACCATCGTCATCATCTTCATCATAATTGTCATTGCCGTGATGTTCAGCATCATTGTCTTCATCACCATTATGTTCATCTTCATCATCACCATCCACATCACCATCGTCATCATGTCGATCATCATTTTATTCATCACCATGTTAATCATCATCATGATCATCTTCTTCATCGTCATCATTATCATGATGTTCAACATCATTGTCTTCATCATCATATTTATCATCATGATGATGATAATCATCATCATCATCATCATCGTCGTTGTCGTCGTCATCTTCATCATCATTGTCACCCTCATCATGATCATCGTCGTCATCATCATGATCATCATGGGGATTTTTTATTATTAACAACCTTTTCATATGAATGGTAAAGTATCATAACATAAATACTATGATTTATCTAAATTCATTAGAAAATACTCAATCT
>LPNX010572813.1:214921-332586 GCA_001517045.1 Pseudotsuga menziesii
TAAAAATAATGATAATTTACATCCCATACCCTAATTGAATACCAAAGATAATGGGTGTGTTACAAATAAACATTGTAAAAGAGCATTGAGAAGAAGAAGGGAGAATTAACATGATGTTGGAAAAATATCATATGCAATATTTACATATAATCAATAATATGAAGGACTGAGTTAATCCTGTCTTAATTAGGAAAATACAACTCAATAATGACCACATTGGAGGTTGGTGCCTGACAAAATTTGTTCAACGTTTATGTAGTTTACTGCCCAATAATATAGAAATTGCCATTACAACGTTTAGACCTCTCGTGCCTGCGAAAATTGCCATTAGAACATTTAGAACTCTCGCACCTACGGAAATTGCCATAACAATGTTTAGAAATATCGCCCCTGTGGAAATTGCTGTGCGTTTGTGTCCAGAAGGAGATTGTTGTGCGTTTGTGTCCATCCTTCAGCCCTCCAATGACGAAGAAAATGAAGGTACCCCAGATGTTTGAAGGTTATTCATTCTTAGAACCTAGAAAATGAAGCATGGGTTTCATGTCTTAGGGTTGTTACTATGGAAATAATTCATAGGATTGCAGTCTTAGTGGGAAAAAATTCATTTTCAGCTTTCATAATCAAAGGCTTAATTGCTTCTTATGCACCCAGAATTGAGAAAGGGATGTTTCTTGATGGTTTTGGGTTGGTCCAGAATGCCATTTCAGGGCTAAGTTTGGGTCTGAGATATGTTTGGAAAATCCCTAGTTGGGTCCATACCTTATAAATAACCCTCTTCATCACTGTTTACGTGCCTATATTTGTGAAATATGTTGCTTTCCACCACTGTCCATGTCTAGAATCACTTCAAAACAGACCAAATTTCCTTTTTTGATGCACAGAGTTCCTTCAAAAATATTTTAGACTTGATTCTAGGGATATTTATGCCCAATGGACCGCATAATTAGACACCAACAAGAACAATACCCTAATTCATTTCGATTTTAACAATTTAAAAAATATTTTTGAAAATATCCAAGGATTCATTACTAATTCGATCTATTAGAGCAGTTCATTGAACGAGGTTGATTTAAGCTTAATGAGACTAGACTGATAAGATTTCCCTCACGGTCCAGGATCGTGGTAGTATCACTCCTACATGCTATCTCAACCTTCTTGTCCCTTTACTATTTTTTCCATATTTCCGTAATGCCTGCCCTACAACCCTGTTCTTCCCTTTATTGTCTTTCATGTCCTGCTCCAAATAACTTGTAGGCTCAGGTTTATTAGTTGTTATACTACACTGTTATTATAGTTGAGTGAGATTGCTATTTTAGTGATGACCAAGATATATTATGGGCTATGGGAACGATCTATTAGAGCAGGACAATAAAGGAAAGTCAAAGGCCAATAGAGGCCAATAGAGGAAAGGAAGAGGCTATTAGAGAAGGTTACCCTCATTCAACACCCATGAAAACAAAGGTAATAGGGGTAAACAAAGTTTGGGGGTGTGACATCCTACCCTTGGGTGTATATTAGATGCACCAAAGTGTGAAATCGAGGAGAAGGAACATGTACCCTAACCACTAGGGATTTTACACAAAACTTCAATTATAATTCAATATCATTATAAAATCCCTAAGTTAGAAAGAAACTCGAACCTAACCTAGTATTTTCCAAATTGTAGCGACAAAAGGGATTTGCCATAAGTCTGCCAAATGTTATGGATTTCTTCTTTCAAGTTTTTTATTATAAAAACCTTTTATTATAAATCAACTCGAACTTAACCCAATTAGTTCCAAATTGTAGCGACAACAGATATTTGTTAGAAGTTATTTTGTTTGGCTGTCAAAATATAAGAAAAACACAGAAAAGCAACAGCTGGAAGATCAAGAAGATTAAACGTAGGAAAGGATACAACTATCATTGAATTTTTCTCTCTACCTACTGCGACCTATATTAATTAATGAATATAATCCATATAAGCTTTAAATAACTCTTATGTCATGATTTTAGGTTTGTGGCATAGTTAGTACCTTTTTGTCCCAGGTATCAGGCATCATTGTGGTGAGAAGAAAGAAGTAAGTGCTCCCCTTTCAAAAAAATAAAAATAAAATAGAGGTTGGATGGATAGGGCATATAGACATCCTCTAATAATTGATCACCACTTGCGGTATTCTGTACGAGAGAAAGAACACAAATTTCCTGGAAGTCACTGAAGTAAAAAAGAAACTTGGGGGCTCGCCATTCATAAGAGATTCAATGCTTCTAAAAAGGGAGAAAATAGAGGAATATTTGTAAGCTTAGAACCTCGTGGAAGCATAAATTTGATAACCTCACCATTTTTTCTGAAAGAAAAATGAGAAATTGGCTAGTAGTATATGTGAATGATAATGAAGATCAAGTGACTAGCTCATGGAAGCAACACTAGGATCTAAAAAAATTTGAATAAGGGTTATTCAAAATAAGGGTTTGACAAGATATACTTGTAGTATTGATGCAAGACTACATTTAGGGGCGGTTGAGATGTTTTTTAGAAAAAATTACTCAGGCCCCTCAAACACAAATATTTGAAAGATAGTTAAATGGTTGGGGTTTACTAGCCATCATATTTTCTATTCAAAGAATGAATTCATTAAGGAGTGGTGGTCCATCCACCATTTGTATCTTCCAAATTTGTAAGTATAGATGTTGAATCAATTCCCTACTGTCTTTCATCTTCCTATATGAAATTATTCGTCCCTCTCATTCTATATTTTACATGTTAGGGTTAGTTTTTTATTGTCTTCCTTTTGTATTCTAGGTTGCCTCAACCTACTATATGGTCCATGAGAGCCCCATCCCAGTCTACTAGGATGAACACATTCCTTATTTTTTTGTTTAAGTATCATGGCTATTATCTAGTGTAGATTACACACATTGTATTTGATTTTGAAAACTTAATTTGTGTTAGTATTTTTTTAACTCCACAAAGTGTTATTCTAAGAGCTCGTGACTTTTGTGATTACAGACTTTTATTTTGTTAGAGAATATTTTCCTCTCCATAGCATCAATATCTCACATACGATCTTATATCTCACCATTTAAGGCATCAGAGAGATTCATCCCAGGCTAGATTCAAGAGAGTAATATGCTATTTCTATATCATGGAAGTGATCCTCATGTCTATTTCTATCATTTGAGGGAACACTCCTTCAATTAGGATATATTTCCCTAATTTTAGGGTCTGACACTACATGTTTGATTTGTTGGAGTGATTCTAGGGAGTTAACTCCACTAATTAAGAGCTACAATTTCCCTCCTTTACTATTATGAGCATGTAGTTCCCTCCTTGACTATTCTAAAAAGATTCCTCACATGCATGAGTTGATCATGCAATTGTTCCTTGCTTTTATGTGTTTAAGCCTCCACTTGGCCACTTAAGTCAGTTATTACCCTTTTAATTCATCTATGAGAAATTACATGTCTAATTAAGGGCATTTCAGCTCTAGTTAATCCATACCTAAGTTTTTATTCACTAGCGAGAATTTTGAATTTCCTTCCTAAGTCATTCAAATTTCCTATATGTAAATATTGATTCATTCTTTGTACACACGATGGAATAATGGGTTTCTATCAAAATAACCATGTTTAAGGTTTTCAAGGTAAATTTATAATGTGTACCCTGTGTGTGAGCCATTGTTGTTTCTTATGTTTTAGAATATGTTTTGGTATTTATTTTCTTACACAATTTTATAAAGGTTAATTGTAAGGCCCCATAGTATATTCCCACTAGTGTCATATAGAGTTCAAGGTTCCCCTTATTAGATATAAAATACATGAGAGATGTTGCAAAGTGTAGAGGCTACTTGGAGTGACCTTTAGATAAACTATGCATCCCTTGTAGTTACATTACAATCTTTCCAAGCCTTCTAAGAAATAATAAGAGAGTGGTCCCTATCTTAATAACTCCAATTTCCAATTGAAGTTGAAAGAAATATTGAAATTTTATTTGCTTAGAATTCACCGGACAATAGTAGATTTATGGAGTTTCTTATAATATTTCAATATGCTAGAACATATCATTACTTTTAATCTAAATCCATTGTCCAAGGCTTACACTCTATTTACATTTCATTGTAACATAGTTTACGTGTGAAACTAGCAAGTGTAACCACAATATGTTTCAAAAAAAATATTTAGAAAAAAGATATTAGTGCAATTTTTTTAACGCTTAAAATATTTAAGTTTAAGTTTGCAAGCATCATTCTTGATGAATAAATTGAAGCTCATATGAGAAAGTTTGGTACTAGTAAGATGCTTGGATGACACCTCCTTTGTACCAACAATTGAAGTAAATGTCTACACGACATAAGAATGATGAGGTTTTATGTCCTACTTCATTCCCACTTCCTTTTGACCATTAACATCCATTAATGGACTTCCTTCCCAGTGCGCTTTGGACTAAAGACTACCATTAATGTATTGTATTATTTGATTATACTAGAAAACTGTACATATCCTATGATATGTTGCTGAAGGGTTTGGACTTACATTCCAGTATAAAGAGATGGGTGAAACCTATCTCTTATCATACTAAGGTCTTGGATGTTCAATCCTATGTTCCAAAATGAGAATTGTAGGGATTTTGAAACAATCCCTCATTATTAAGACAACACATGAAACAACGCAAATTGACAAGCTAAAAAGGAAGAAATCAACAAACATTACAAATTGATATAAATGTATTTAAAACATGATGGTGCATATTAAGATCATATCATATTAGAGGGTGAGATTATGAGTGCCATATTAGGGTAATATTACGAGTGCATTAACACCCGCTAAAGACTAATATGGTAAAGTACAACATATTAAAATGGCCACAAACAGAATGCAAAGGAATTTTCCATAAAATCAATAGAAAGCCTAATTCTAAGAGACCAACTATACTTGCAAACACAAGTAGAACTAAGATAGGAGTATCAATCATTATTATTATCAAAACAAATGGCAATATCTCCACCCTGAGAACCTCTCTATTAATGTCCTTAGAAGAGTGGCCTGCATTGATGGGCCCCTGGAGTGTTCCACAACAGCATGTGTGTGTTACCACTATTAGAATTTATATCTCTAAAGTCTTCTCAACATCGTTGCACATGTGACTATTTTGGGTGCACATGTGAACCAAGTTTGGATGCTTTAGCTGCAACATAAAACAAGACAGTGAGACTTCACTTCCTCATTCTTCTTCTCAGCAGTATGGTGCATTGGCTATGACTTGGGTGACTATTATAGAATGGATTATTGTTGTTATATTTCCAACAAGATATTTTCAATAGTTTGCATGTGTTAGTGGTTTTTTTTCATGTTAATAAAAGTACCTTCAGTTTCAATTAGCAGTTTGTTTTTTTCTATTTGCATTGAACTGCTTAGTTTTAGAACAATTTTAATTTTTACCTAGTCAAAGAAGGTGCATGAAGTATAGTAGTATGGTGCATATCCAAATGAGACATACTCTTACCTAATGGAGCCCACTTATTAAAGAATATCCATCATGCATCGATAAGGGTGCAGATCCCAGTACTGAAATAGATCTAGGGTTCGGTTTGGCTTGGGGATTAATCCAGATTTGGATCTGAGCTAATTTTGTAAACCCTAAGGGTCTCTTATTTGGATATATAAGAAGGATATGGGGTAGGGATTAAGTATTCTATTTTAATTTCATTTCAGAGGGAAGGAGTAGGGTTTTTCTACAACATTATTATTCTGTTTTCAAATCACAGGTTATGACACTACTTTAGATGCATCCTATATACTCTATTCTGTATGGTGGAGATCCTCTTTTAGGATACTTCCATAAGCTTAAAGGTATGCACACAAACTAATAAAAATGCCTCTTGTAGCTTAAAATTGAAATCTATGTAGAAAAACATAGTAAACATCACTCTAAAGTGGCTTAGGAAAATGCATGCCATACCATATATGAGAATTTATGGTGAGATATGAAGGCACTTGTATTAAGTATCCAAGATTTCTTGCAAAACCCATGCACACAATTTTCCAAACTAATCTCCAGATGCACGCAGTGGATTCTCCAAATCAGTTCTTTCACTCTTTTTAGTGTTTTCCAACAATTAAGAAAAATGGGCGCCCAGGCCTGTAGAAAGGTACAAATTGAAATCTAAAAGTTGCAAAGTTCTCTACAAGGAATAACTGGCTTTCCCATACGGCAAGAATACTAAGGCTAAGAAAGAACACCCTTGTTTTTATAAAGCATAAAAAACTGCCCTTTCATGCATGGATAATGAAAACAAGGCCATTTTGAAGAAATCCAATGGCACTAAGTTGCAATATCCCTTTTTATCTACCAACCCACATCATCAATCCTTCAGAGCTATCACCAAGTGAAAGGTATGCTTTTTCCAAAGTGGTACAATCACTGTTTTGGACACTTTTAGTAAACTCTAGGAAATGCATGCCATGGGTTAATGAAGTATGATTAAAGTTGTATACTTCTACTAGAATATTATTAACAAATACTAAAACTATCTATGAATTCAAAAAGTATGCAACTTTCAAAACCAACGATACTCTTGCATTAACATAGAAACACTCAAATACATAGATATGCAGATGATGCTGACAACACACCTTAGACACAATAGAGACATTTAAAATCTCAAAATGCGCTATTTATTGGATCAAAACATCAGTAGGATTCGCTCCAGGACCTCCCAAGAATAATAGAAGTCCACTTATTGCATCTACATGTATACAAGGATAGTGTTGAAAAGGAACTCTCAGAAGTAAAATAAATCAAAAGGGACTACATCCACAGGTAAATATGGGATGTGTTATAGCATAAATTTTGGAAGTCCCAAATTCTGGCAAGGAGATCTATTCTTTCATAGGCTTGGGTCTAGGAGCTAACAATTAACTCCTAGGAAAAATAGAAGTTGACTGACTACATCTACTGGTAAACGGGGATAATTTACACTTTATCATTTGATTCCTTCCTACTAAGGTGAGCCATGGGCCACCTATATCTCCAAATTCCAATTTCCAACTCTCCATATTTTACTTACACTTGTCTAACAATTTTTTTTAATTCCCAACCAAAACTTAATCCTAACACTATGTGGCATATTTGTTGAAGATAGCCCCAGAAATTGGATGAATTTGAAATAATATAAACAACAAGAATTAGATAACCTATTTTGAAGAATATATGAACACAAAAAGAGTTTCAAGTTTATATGGAGGGAATTCTTATTCGCTTTGTTAAAATCCAGAAAGAAATACATAATATATAGTCAAGGAGAGGTATCAAATAGGCCTACATTTGGAGAGAGGGACCAAGAGGTAATGGTCAAGTTTTGGGATAACAATTTGAGGTCAAAATGAAGGTGTGCTTGCCATATCGTAGCAGTGTCAAAATAGATGGGTAACTAACCTCAAATATTTAGAAAAGGGAGGTCATTTAAGGGCTTGGATTGACTGTCACCTACAACAATGGTGACTCAACTTTGGGGAACCTTTAAGAAAATAGCTTAAGGGCATTTCTTCAAACACTAACCCAACAGTCTTGGGTATCTTTGACCAACAATAAAGGGCATTGTCTTGCGACCTGTAAGTAATTATTTTCCTGTTGTTTCCAAGTTATCCATGATCCATAGAGGTCTTCCAATATGCATGAATACACTGTTATATATGGAACTACTTGACCCTTTTAAGGTGAACTAAGGTGAAGAGTAACATTATGGATATCATACTTGATTCCTGGGTATTTATGTCAAAATTAGCCTTATCTCTCTAATTGGGTGGTGTATGATTTAGTTTTCCTATGGATACCATAGGAATAGATAACATTAACATTACACATATTAGGAGGATATACTATATTTTTATATTAGGGGAACAACATATATAATGTATAGAACATGATATCCTTATATTAGAGTCATTACACATGTACATGGTTCGTAACAAGCTAACCTCTTGCTTCTGATATCAATCTCATAGGAATAGAGCCAATCACATGGGGTTATAGTACTAGTACTGTAATTTCATATGTTACCAATATAATGAAAATAGTTCTGATATCATGTTCATTAACTATAATGTTAGAACCGATACGGTATAATACTAAACAAGCATAACTAAGAAGGAGTAATCATATCCAATAGCTTGAATGAACTTACACATATACTAATAAGTAATGAAGCTCACTCATCCCATAATTAGGTATGAATGCTGTCTTTTCCCACATGATTCAGCCTAGAATTAGAAATGAATGTTTTTTTAGGGTTGCTTGAGGCCACAAATAGACCTAGAATTGCCCATATTGCTGTAAAAAAGGTATAGACCTGTTGAAAACGTAATCTTTGTCATAGGAAAAATATTTACATGAAATAATTTGTATAAAATAATAGGTTTCATAATTCCACATGTCTCCATATGATTTTATATATGGAAGGCCTTACATAACCCCTCTAACTTGGAATCACTTAAAATACCAAGCAATTTTGGGACTCAAGATACTACAAGAGATGGAAGAGAAAATGGCTAAGAAAATGATTGTCTGACGAGGTTGCCATGAGTTGATTGTGTGCCAAATTGTAAACACAACTGCTTGTGTTTTTTCTTAGCTGACATAGCTGAAGGCTTAAATGAAACCCCATGACATAACCCCTCTAACTTGGAATCACTTAAAATACCAAGCAATTTTGGGACTCAAGATACTACAAGAGATGGAAGAGAAAATGGCTAAGAAAATGATTGTCCGACGAGGTTGCCATGAGTTGATTGTGTGCCAAATTGCAAACACAACTGCTTGTGTTTTTTCTTAGCTGACATAGCTGAAGGCTTAAATGAAACCCATGCTTATTATGCTCGGTGCACCCATTATATTTACTTCTCTTGCTTTGAAGAGAAGGTAGGCCCTACCCATACATACAAAATTGTAGTTTATGTTGTAGGTTAGATATGTCCAACAGTAGAAATGGAAGTCAAGAATTTCTCCACCTATATAGTCTCAACCTTCTTGTGCAAAGCATTCTTTCCACTTATATGAGGATAGCTAATTTCCAATTAAATACTTTAAGGGTTCAACAATAAGAGCGACATACTTTTTTGCAGCCTGCTTCAACCAAAATATTGGTAGCTTATTCCTTATTCACCCCTTGGTATACTTAGTAAAACATGGACTTAAAAGAAGGATTCACATAAACTTTGTTGGAAATTAATGGATAGTAGTCTAGACATATATATGCCAAAATGAATAGCACTGGAGGGATGGAATTATGAGGGATTGATGTCCAAAGAAGGAATGTTTTCTCCTTGTGTTGCATAAGTAAGTATTGTGGTTTTCAAACAATTGATCCAACATAAAATTTCAATAGTGGTATACTTTGAAAATCCTACCCTTTCCTTTCAGTTATAGAAATTGTCTTGATAATTATATACATCCTTTTTCACCTTAGTGGTACCATAGGCTAGCTAGGGTGTGGAATGGACATTGTAGTATAAACGAAACAATTATTCCATGACCTTTTTAGGTATATGTTTCCTTTGTCTATCCTCTATGTTTGCTCATTTCTGGCATACCCTTGCACCTTAGATATGCAAACTCAGGAATGCATTATTCATTTTTTTCAAAACTTGCAAACCCTAATTTCCCTATTGTTTGTCTATTGTTCTCTCTTATATACCTCTCAATGTTTGGTTGTAACCCTAAACGATGGAAGTTTTCCATTCCACTCATGAAGAATTCCATTCAATTGAACCCTAAACATGAAGGATTCCATTCAATTCAACCCTAAACAATGGATTTAGATGCAACTGATACAACCTCAAAACCATAATGGCTATCAGGACAAGATTCAGACGAGAGTTTTTTGTGATGGGTTGGAAGTTTTTCTAAGTTATATGTAAGCCTACGGGTTTAGAGTAAGGAGAGAGGAATGGCCAAGAAAATGAATAATCAGATCAATGTAGATTGGAGAACTGACCTAGAAGTTGTGTGATTAGGTCGGTGTAGTGTTAGAAGCTCTCAAAATGTGAACTCATCTAAAGAGGTTGGAGAAAGCAATGCATTTCATTGGATATGCGACATATATGCTATACCAACGACATCATAAATTCATTTATATGACTTTATCCATGTCTACAGGAAGCACAATATGAGTGCAGACTGTTTATCCAACGAATCATTGAATATGAAGGCTGGCCTCCTCTCCTTCTCGTAACTTTTAGAAGGAGAAATCATTGAGGAAGGCATGATACAGTTAATTTAAGAGCCTTTTGATTTGTGTGGAATACTATTTTTTGGTTCTTTCTACTATGGGATACATCAACATCTTTATTTTTTTAGCTGGGGATATAGAGCTTGTTTTCATCCCCTCAGTGGTGTGTTTTCTCCACCCTCAATGCCTCCTTGGATAAGCTGTTTGGGCTCCTTATGTTCTCTGTGTAGTATTGCTACTTCAGTCATGTTGGGATTGTGGGTTCCATCCCTCCCCTTGAGATATTTTTTGATACTTATGATCTCCACTCGTTAATGGACTGACTTATTTCCAGGACTATGTAAAAGTTACCTTTTATTCACTACTGAATATTAAGATGGAACACCTCTTTTTCTTCTGAAAAAAAGACAGAATATTTGCAAATGCTTTTATCACATATATTGAGATTCGTAAACTGGGTATTTTAAATTTTTGGGTGAGGAAACAAACTAAATTAAAATAGGTACACCTATCGATATTGTAAAAACATAGTTTGTATTTTGAGATTAATTGGCTGAAGCATTTGATATGGAACGACTTGATATCTATATCATGTTAAAGGACTATGTGTTGAATTGTTATACTAGGGAATTATTGATATTATTTAGGATAATGATATCAATATTATGTCATGCTTATAAGTCTTTCCAAGTTTTTTGCTATTATTTGCCAAATTTTTTTTTCAGCCATGGTGTAGGTAGAACCAAATAGGTATTTGTCATACCTGTCCTCCTCCATTGAGGGGAGTTTGGGAAGGCTAGAGGAAAGTGAGACATCCAGTAGGTCTACAAGGGCTAGATCAACTAGATTTCATAAGATCAGAATAAAATTTAATAAATGCATGGAATTTTTTCTCAAAGGAGGGGGGTCATGTTCCTATGATGACGAGACAATAGGAGACATCGAGGTACTCTTAAGGTACAAACACCTAGTGAAACAATGGGTACCTAGGGATATTCCTCAAGTAAACACTGATTTTTGTGTGAATGAGAGGATATCTAGGATTGTGTTGTAATCTCAAAGTTCACATAAGGTTACCAATAATACACATAAAAAATCATATAAACATACAGAGACAAGAGACAAGAATAGATAGTAGAATAATAGATTATATTATAGAATCACATGAGGGTCCATACATATACAAAACTGAACCAAGTTCTTAACTGGCTCAACAACCTATTATATATGATTACAAAATGGTTATGAGTAACTATTTGTCAGTTTGATAAACCAACACGACCTTTGGAGGCCGAACTAATCTCCAATTAGTTGGTTGACTAGTCTAGTCAGCTCACTGACTAGCTCCTCCAACATGTCCCCTAGGCACAAAATAATTCTTTGTCCCAAAGAAACAGGGGAGGTACAAAAATCTGTCTCAAGTAGCTTGCTTTCTGTTGTTCTGTCTTCATGGGTTGTGCAGTCTAATAGATGGTTTTCTTTGTACACATACTTGAACTATGGCTTATGCTAAAATGGCCAGTTGGTGTTGAAAATATGCCCAACTGCGGAGAGCTCTCTGGATGTCTATGGTCAATGTTGTAATTCTAGATAAAGTTGCCAATTTATCCTGAATTGAGAGTTCTACAATATTGATCATGCCGGGATCCAAAAATTGAGCTTTTTCATCTGCTGTGTCCATCAGTAGTTTCATCTGTGGAAAGATTTTATCCAGTTTGTCGATGCTGAAAAGAGCCTAGTTTACCCACTGATGAGCTTGTCTTTCTGGCTTCTCTAGTTTTGTTGTTTCTAGGACAATTTGCTCTTGTATTGTGCTCCTCATTGCTTCGTTCAGACCTTGTTGATTCTCTAGTGTTTTGATGTGTTCATGAGTTTCTTGAGCATGTTGAAATACTTGGCCATAATGGGTGTACCAGCTGCGCAGTACTTCTTCTATAATGGCTGACGCCTCCAGATGTGCTTGTAGTACCTTGTGTGCTTTTGAAAATGCTGTGTACTATTGTTTTAATAACATAGATGTTTCTTCTTTTTTTATCTTCTCTCTTGGTCTATAGCTGTGCTTGGAGGTTCGAAACGACTCTCTAAAATAACTGGTATGTTTTTTCTAGAGGTTCATCGATGTCGGTCTCTACTGGTCCTGGTATGTCTGTCTGTGTTAAAGTCCTGCATTTATTTAGGAATTCAACTTGTTATGTCTTCAGTTTCTCAATTCGTTCTTGTCTTGTTTGATTTCTTGTTGATGCTTATTTGGTGAGTGCTCCTAGGAGTCGGTCCAACTCTCCATCTCTTAGCTTTGGTGTCTCAACTACGAAAGTCGATCCTAGTTGATGAAGGTGGATTGTTGTCAGTGTTTGTTGTTTTTGTTGTTCTTCTTTTTTCTTCTTTTATTTTCTTTTTCTCTTATGTTTAGACTTATGGACCACTTCTGATCCTGTTGGTGCTGATGTTGGATGCTGCTATGGTGTTTGCTACTCTTTAGTTGGTGGATTCTCAGTCAATTGAACTTTTGCTGTGGCAAGATTAGCTTGCTGGGTTTCCTGAATGGGATTTTTGGTTGTTTGTGCTTCCAATGGTGGAGAAGATGGTGGTTCTAGATTATGAGGGGAATTTGGTGCTGGTGGAGGTGGTAGTGATGATGAATGGTCTGGATTTAGAGCGGTGGTTGGAAAATGAATTGACAGCATGGGGTTTTTGAATTTCGGTTGTAGGTCGACAGGGTTGTCGATTTATTCATTTTCTGTAAGATCATGGATTTCTGCATCTATTGTTGCTTGATTATTGTCTTCAAGGGCAAGTAATCCTCTATCTTCCCCATTGATTGAAAGGCTTTGCAAAATTGGTATAATTGATGAAATATGGGTTGTAACTGTGGTGGATGTCGGGTCAAGGTTGCAAATGTATGATGATTTGATGAATCCTACAAATGTTGGTGTTGGTGAAGCTTGTTCTGTTCATGGGGTGAGACTTTGTTGGGTAGAGCTTGACTTGACAAGTTTGTGGGTGGTGTTGATCTGCTGGGCTTTAAGGAATAGATTTGGAAAATTATTGATAAATCGCTGAAGTTCAACATATTTATAAATGTTTTCCTTAAGGGTTCTGGGGATAATCTCATTGTAGCTTGGTGATATGGCCACGGTTGAATCTGGTGTTATTCTAGTTAGAGAAGGTCTTAGTGAGTCTAGATTAAAATCGACAGGATTTATTTCAGGCTGGGTAGTATTGATGTATTTGTAACTTTGGAATGTATTCATCTATGTATCTTATGTATTGTAACCCGATGTTTATTCTGGGATGTATATATTATGTATTTGAGTCATGTTGTCATACCCCGATGTTCTGATCGGGAGGATTAATAATGTAAATAAGTCATGTCAAGTCATTGTTAAAGTGCCCACAGTTTCAGGGCACTAGGGTTATTAGACACTCATAGAGATGTCGGCTCTAGTAAGTAATTGTTAAGTAAGGCCGACATGATTGAGTGCACTTCAAGTGAACGAAGTAATATAAATAGAGAGTGAGTCTCTCTATTTATTATACACATTGCTCACTCACTCAAGTGTGGCGCATTAGTGAGGAAGGAAATACACTGGGACTAGACAAGAAGAAGACTACTGCTGTCGGGAGTGCATCTTACTGTTTTGGTGCTGATTCTATCTATGAGGAAGTTGTGGGGTTTTCTCCTTTATGGTTTCCCTGAGGAAAACTCTTTGTGTCTCTTGTCTCTTGTGATGTGCATATGTTTTATTGCTGTGCTTGTTATTCTCTCAGTGAAAAGATCCTAAGATCATAATGCTAGTTTATATGATGAAAAACTAACATGGTATCAGAGATAAACTGAGAAGAAGAAATTGAGCAGCTATAGAAGCTAGGGCTTCTTTATTTTTGGGTCTCTATCCACAATCCATCAGCAAAATTATTCTAGGATGACTCTCCATTGAATGACGCATCTTTCTGTGGAAGCGGAATTCGATTCCGAGCATTTTCAGTTTTCGGTGCGGAAATTAGGGCTTTCTATAGAAGAGGAATTTTTGAGTGAGACCAACATAGAATTGTTCTCCTCATCAAAACCGAATTTTAGAGACCTGGATCAATAAATTTGGTTGGGTGAAACTCTGGGAAAGTCAAACCTTAGTTTGACCCCAAGCTAAGAAAAACCCTAAATACTAAAACTGCTAAGTTTTGGTACATTCACTATATTCCAAGGTTGGCGAAGGCTCAGAAGCTGAAAATTTTAGGGGCCTAAGATAAATGATTTATGTACACTGTGTCCAAAATTATGCCTCATATTCGCTATATTATGAAAGATATGATCGCTCCAAGTTAGGGTTCCATCCTCTTCCAGAATTCATCCCTAAAAAGGACACCTGGGGTGAATTGAAATATCTTGGGCTACAGAGGTCCAAATGAAATTATTGAAGATTTTACAGAAAGGGAATGAAATTTACTTTCCGTGGTTCAAATATCAAACTCATAAGATGAACCAGTGACACGTGGCATTCAGTACAACGTCGTTGTTCTGAAGAGTCCTGTAACAGGTCACCTTGGGAAAAGGATCATAAAACCACAATTGTGAAACCAATTCTGGTGAAACCTATGATGTTGGATCAGGGACATGAGAGGTTACCTCAGTGCGAAATTTCAGACACATAAGAGCAGTAATTTCAGAGATATCATAGAAACAGTAACAGGCATTTCTACAGAAGAAATTGGAAAATTAGGGCTTCCTGTTCCGGGGGCTTCCCTCCACTGTTTTCAGAAAAGGAGTACATTGGACAGATCCATTTGAAGATATCTATCTATCTATCCAATTAGATTTTAAATATTCCAAGTTTTGAAAATTAGGGTTCCTGTGACAAACCCTAGATCAGCCAACTGCGGAACCAAGACGGACAACTCAAATCGGTAAGATCTAATCCTTTGCTATTTTCATTTGAGGTTCTCATTTCAAAGTGATCTATCACATCAGATTGATGATAAGCCTGGTTAAGTTGACAACTTCCAAGCATAGAAGTTTATGATCTCTCTAAAGAAAATGGATTGGACACCTACATGAGTATAGAGGTTCCAATTTCAGAGGGAGATGAGGCTAGAAGCCTTTCACAAGAAGAACTTGGTCAAGGCCAAGAAGACCACGGTTGATTCAGTCACGAATCAACTAGTACTACAAGTGTCTTCCCTAAAGAAACCAAAGATGTTTGATTCCTTGAAAAAGCTATTTGAAGGGAAGAACATACATCATAATATGACCTTAAGAAACCAGTTGAAGAATGTGAAGATCCAGAATGCAGAGACCATGCAGTCATAAGAGTCTCTCAAATCAATAACAACTTGAAGCGATAAAAGGAGAAGTGAAAAATGTAGAAGTGGTGATGGGCACCTTGAATGGCCTCCCAGGATCATGGGATTCATTCATTTGAAGAATGTGTGCCAGAAGGAAGTAATTACTTTCAGCATACTCTGAGAAGAAGAAGAAGCTCGATTCATAAGAAGAGAAGAGAAGATGGGAGCAATTGAAGATCAAGCTCTCACCATCCAAAGAAGATCCCTCAATCGATGAGGAATATAAAGATATCAACTCTTGAAGGACCTATTATCCACCCTAGCATTTGGATAAGAAACGATGCTATTATGAATGAAGAAGACGATGAAGCTGAAGGCTCAAGAAGGAGTCTACCCACGAAACAAATAAAGATAAGTATTCAATTGTCATTTCATTATATTGTTTTGTTATGCATTTGTTTATATTCAGTTGATTTATTATGCATGATAGGATGTTTGCATTAATGACAGTATACTAATAATATGCATGTGATGGGTAAGTAGCTCATGGTGCTATACAACTCTCCATTGCTACTTATCTAGAATGAAACCTCTTTGTTGACATATTGGATTAGTGCACAATCTCGATGTTGTCCTGGTAGAGATGGAAGGCATCTAGAAAAGTTTCATGAGATATGGATGAATGTTGTATTGGCTAAAGTAATTGCATGATCAAATATTTATGCATAAGTATTTGCCAGTATGAATATTCCTTATGAAATGTTCTAACCATACAAATGCATTTGAATTGTAGGAAAGACCGCATACATAATCGACTACAAGCAAAGAAGAATGAAGACTTGTTCCAAAGAACAAGTGACGACAGTTCAAGATGAAGAATAATATGATGAATGCAGCAACATCATTGATGCAGAATCTTCCAACTATGAAGAAGTAACCAAGAAGACCAGTTCAAGAAGAATGATGTCTAGGATGTAGTATCGAGACCTGAAGAGAAGTCCGTAGTTCCATCATGCAGTAGATGGAAACATCGTGGGATACAAAGCAAGATTTGTAGCACTAGGCTTCTCATGAAAAGAAGACATAAACTAAGAAGAGATATTTTGCAGCCACTGGAAGTTAAGTCACATGACATGCATAATCATGTGTGGAAATGAAAGAAGGCCTCGTACAAGTTCAGAAGACACCCATGGGATAACACATACATGATGAGCTTGATAAATATCTTAACCTTTGCTACAAGGTTGATAAAGGATGACAAGCTCACAGATGGATGTGAGAAGAACTTTTGAAAAAGTTCAAAATAGAGGATCTTGGCATACAATGATCCTAGATGGATACTACTTGTCACTCCGGTACAGAATATTTCAGTGCATAGAGTACAGAAGACAGAGGGAGTATGATGCTCCGCTTTAGAGGGAGTGACTGCAGAAGATCCTGAGGTTCGACATGGTACGACAGAATTGACAACTTTCTATCCAGTTTGGGCTTTACCAAGAGTAAAGTAGATTCCAACCTTTACTACAAGGTTGAAGATGGCAACCTAGTGATGCTTCTACTATATGTAGATGATCTATTTGTGATAGGTACAGATGGGTTGATTGCTGATACGAAGATAAATCTTGCAGCTGAGTTTGAAATGAAGGACTTGGGGATGATGCATTACTTTCTAGGTATGGAGGTGTGGCAGAGTATAGATGGAATCTTCCTTGGACAAGGGAAGTATGCAGTAGAGATCTTGAAGAGGTTTGGGATGATGGACTACAAAGCTATGGCCACACCTATGACACCGAACATGAAGCTATTGAATGATGCTTCGTCAGAGTCAGTTGATGCTACGATGTATCATTAGATGATTGGGTCATTGATGTAACTAATGAACACGAGACCAGACATTTGCTTTGCTATGAACACCTTGAGCCAGTATTTGACAGACCCGAGAAGTGTTCACTTGATTGCTGCAAAGCATGTTTTGAGGTACCTGAAGGGTACAATTGATTATGGGCTCAAGTACGATGCAAATCAAAAGATTAACCTAGAGGGTTATGTTGATTCAGATTGGGCAGGAAGTGCCATTGACAGGAAGAGTAATTCAGGATGTTGCTTCAGTATGGGATCAGGTGTGATCTCTTGGTTTAGCAGGAAGCAATCCTATGTGGCACTGAGTACAGCTGAAGTAGAGTATGTCGCAGCTTGTTCAGCTAGTTGTGAGGCAGTATGGCTACGGAAGCTATTGTCTGATATATTTGATCTCCAGTTGGATGCTACTTGTATACATTGTGACAACCAGAGTTGCATGAAGTTGTCAGAGAATCCAGTGTTCCATGACAAGTCGAAGCATATCGAGATCAAGTATCACTATATTAGGGATATGGTGCAGAGAGGAGCAGTGAAGCTCCAGTATGTTGTGACAGAGGAATAGATAGCTGATGTATTGATGAAGCCATTGGCTAGGCTAAAGTTCGAGTACTTCAGGGAGAAGCTTAGTGTTCTCCAGATCGAGGTTTCCTCCAAGAGAAAGTGATAAGACCCATAGCCATTCTGACATGGTGAGAGGATTGGTTCCTTCCATGTCAGATATGAGTGTCGAGATCCATAGCCATTCTGACGAGTAGGTCAGATATAAGGGCTGAGCCATTCTGTCATGGTGATAGGGTTGCTCCCTTCCATGTTAGATATGAGTGCTGGCCATTCTGTCGAGTAGGACAGATGTAAGGGCAATTGCCATTCTAGGAATAGAGGCCCCTGGTCAGTTACCAGGATCACTCAGTGTAGGACTGAGTAGCCATTCTGATGTGACAGAGGGATGTGTTCCCACTTGATCAGATGTAAGGGCTGAACCATTTTGTCATGGCTAAAGGATTAAGTTCCTTCCATGTCAGATGTGAGTGTTGGCCATTCCAATGAGCAGGTCGGATATAAGTGCAACTGCCATTCTGAGAATGGAGGCACCTGTTCAGTTACCGGGTAGTTCAGTCGAGGATTGGGGGCCATTCTGATATGATTGCTGGGATGTGTTCTCGCATGATAAGATGTGAGTGCAAGCCCTTCCATCACTGTGAGCAGGATGTGTTCCCGCCTGGATGGATGTAAGTGCAGAGCAGTTTCATCACTGTGAGCAAGATGTGTTCCCGCCTGGATGAATGTAAGTGCTGAAATCTCTCATCACTATGAGTAGGATGTGTTCCAACCTGGATGGGAGTATTTCATCATTGTGAACAGGATGTGTTCCAGCCTGGATGAAAGTGGGAAAATCTTCCATCACTGTGAGTAGGATGTGTTCCATCCTGGATGGAAGTACAAAACTCTTCCATCATTGTGAGTGCCTGGATGGATGTGAGTTCTGTGCCTTTCTAACGAGTAGGTCAGATGTAAGTGCAGAGCCATTTCACAGATGGTAGTAGATGTGTCTACCATGCTGGTGAATGTGAGTGCTGGTCCTTTCTGATGTGATTATAGGATTGGTTTCTATATAATCAGATGTGAGTGCTGGGCATGCCTTTCTAACGAGTAGGTCAGATGTAAGTGCTGGGCGTGCCTTTCTAATGAGTAGGTAAGATGTAAGTGCTGGGCGAAGACCTACATGATGGCTAGGCCTACAACCAGCATGAAAAAGGGCTGGATTTGTAGAACTTCCTATGATGAGAATAATCATGAGATAGCACCAGTGATGATCCAGATCGAGTGATGATCCAGATCCAGTGATGACAGCTGGTGATGATCCAGATCCATTCATGATGATCCAGATCGAGTGATGATCCAGATCTAGTGATGATAGCCAGTGATGATCCGAATCTAGTGATGATGTCCCATGATGATCCAGATCGAGAGATGATCCAGATCCGATGATGAAGATCACTTGAAGACGAAGGTGACTTGAAGATGAAGATGACTTGAAGACAAAGATGACTTGAAGACGAAGATGACTTGAATACGAGATGATCTAGCTGATACAAAGAAGAAGACAAGTGCTGAAAATTGTGTCGAAAGAATACATTCCTAGTTAAGAGGGAGTGTTGATGTATTTGTAACTTCGGAATGTATTCATCTATGTATCTTATGTATTGTAACCTGATGTTTATTCCGGGATGTATCTATTATGTATTTGAGTCATGTTGTCATACCTCGATGTTTCGATCGGGAGGATCAATAATGTAAATAAGTCATGTCAAGTCATTGTTAAAGTCCCCACAGTTTCGGGGCACTAGGGTTATTAGACACTCATAGAGATGTCGGATCTAGTAAGTAATTGTTAAGTAAGGCCGACATGATTGAGTGCACTTCAAGTGAACGAAAGAATATAAATAGAGAGTGAGTCTCTCTATTTATTATACACATCACTCACTCACTCAAGTGTGGAACATTAGTGAGGAAGGAAATACACTGGGACTAGACAAGAAGAATACTACTGCTGTCGGGAGTGCATCTTACTGTTTTGGGGATTTTACTATTTTGGTGCTAATTCTATCTCTGAGGAAGTTGCGGGGTTTTCTCCTTTATGGTTTCCCCGAGGAAAACTCTTTGTGTCTCTTGTCTCTTGTGATGTGCTTATGTTTTATTGCGGTGCTTGTTATTCTCTCAGTGAAAAGATCCTAAGATCATAATGCTAGCTTATATGATGAAAAACTAACAGGTAGCAGTTTTTACCTTTTTAGGCCTGCCTTGATTTGCTCCTGATTCAACATACTACTTGAATTGGGTCTCGACTGATACCTTATTTATTGTAGCATCCTCCAGTATGTTGGTGGCAATATCAAGTTGTTCTTCCTCATCTTTTGATTCCTTTGATAAGATGAGTTTGCGCTTCCCATTCCCTTTTCCATGAGTTCCTTTATTTTTCCTTGAGGTTGATATTTCCTTAGCTATTTTCCTCAAATTTTCTTTTGTCATGGCATAATCTAGGTGTATGATTGAATATATTGCTCTATCTGTTCTTCTCCTTTCTCCTACTGTTGAGTCGGGATGATAATGCTTTGTTCTGTTGGTGTGACAGCCTGTTGTTCAATCACTACATATTTAATTTGGAGGGGGTTTTGCTCCTCTGTCGAAGTGCCCCCTGAGGTAAAAGTACTGATATGAAGGTTGAATTCATAGTATTCCTCCTTCTCCTACTCGGTCAATGGTTCTAAAATGACTTGATTACTTTCTTTTTTAGCCTCTGGTATGGTGATGTCGGTTTTGGACTACCTGGCCAGCTCTGTGAAGATCTCCTCGACTATTGGGTAGTAGTCCATTAGTTTTTCCTTTGCTTGAGACCCTTGCTTATGCCATACTACTGTGTGGTAAAGATCTAGTTGGATATGTACTGTAGGAGGTAGCCATATTCATATGTTTTGAGGCACCCTCCATCTGGCTATTTGGATTTTAAGGTTTTGAAACCAGTGGTCCAGGAACACTTTGATTTCTTCTTGTTCTAGGGGGTTCTAGCCTTTGAAAAAGGATTAAAGTGCCACATATGAAGCTTGGATGGCTCCAAGAAGTATTTATGCCTGACTGGATAGAGGTTGTACATGGCTATCCATATTAAGAGTGAAGGGAATTTGATTATTGCACCTAATTCCTAGCACTTCTCGCAAATGGATTTGAGCATGTTGGTCATATATTGCACCCAATAGTATACCTTTCCTGTTTCATCTATGCAGTCGACACCTTCCAAGATTTCAAGCTTTAGATCGTAGCTACGTCCTATTACAGTCAGACCCGTGGATATGATTTTGGCCACTATTTTGGGTGTGGAGGCTTGGACTTGCTTGATTATCAACCCTTTTGAGTTTTTCCCTGTCAGTGTTCCCGTTAGTATTTCGACCAATCCTTCCTTTATGCCTATAGGAACAGGGTCTCCTTTGTTGGACATTTTAGCAAGTTTATAAATGGTTTCAATGAATATTTCCACTAGACTGTTGAAGTAGAACTTACCATTGTGGTACTGACTGATGATGAATTTTACAATGTTTTCCTTTGTTCCTCCAAAACTCGCCATGAGAGATGCATTCAGAAAATTCATAATGGTGTTGTGGTTTACCTTTTTTGCTTCCTCTGTCATCCTTGACTTACCCTGGTAAGCTTGATTTATTCCCAGTGTCTCTCCCATGAAACTTCCTGCACTTTCATGTTTTTAATGTTTTGTAGTCATTTCACTAGTGGACTTACAACAGATTCCAACTCTTTTATTTTGGCTTTCATGGATCTGGTTTGTTTTGGGGCCATTTTGTTTGTATTCGGTTCGACTCTCTTCTTGGTTGATTTGCTCACAGGGTTCTGGTAGTTTTGTCACTCTAGATCTTGATGAAACAGTATGTGATCCTCAACTGGCGTAGTATTTATAGGTAGAGCGTATGTGATCTTGTTGATGGTGTTATTAATGGTGGATTTGATGTTAAAGGACGCTCTAAAGAAGGCTGATTTAATATGCTCCTGGTTTCGATGCTGCTTCTAATTGTAGTCATGATGGTTTGATTTGACGTTCTAATCCTCTTGTTGATGGCGATGGTATGGTCGATCTGCGGTATGTTGATGGTAAAACTGTCGGTTATTGTCGAATGGTGGTCTACTATGCCTGTTGAGATTTCCTGTCATTTTGGTTTTCCTTGATTCTTTTAGGTTTTTGTATTTTCTAGGTTTTATAGTCTTTTGTTAGCATTTATAAAACCACTTTTTTTTTAGATTTTTAGTTTTGGTACTGTTTTAGTCGGGCACCATTTACCAGCTTCCGAAATACTGTGCCCTGTAATTTTCTTAGTCGAACTGATCCATTGGAATTGATTTCTTTGACTATGTAAGGTCCCATCCATTATGTGTGTAACTTTTTAGGTTTTCCTTTCACTTGACTGTTTTATAGCAATGCAAGGTCTTCGACCAACAAATTCTTATTTTTGATGTTTCGGTCATACCAATCCTTCTGTTGTTGCTTCTGAATTTCTTGGCATTGTCTAACAAGCAGTTGGTGTTCTTCTAGTTTGGATAATTGCATTAGTCAATCCTTTCTTGCTTCTTTGAAATTGATATGTAATATTTCGGCTATCACCGATGTCCGTTGTCGAAAATGTAAAGGAAAAACTGCTTCTTGGCCGTAGACTAGTCGAAAGGGTGTTTGGTCGATCGAACGTTTATATGTTGTTCTGTACGCCCATAATACTGTAGGTATTTTCTCATCTCACTCATCTTTGTTGGTATTGCATATTTTTGTTAGACCCCTTGTCAGTGTTTTGTTGAATGCCTCTATCACCCCATTTGGCTGAGGGTGATAGGCTGTGCTTCGTCGATGGTCAATTTTGAACTGCTCTGTCAACGCTGTGATTGTTTTATTGATGAAGTGTGAACCTTGGTCACTGATTAAGGTTATATGACCACCAAACCTAGTGATAATGTTTTCATATATGAGTTTAGCAGCTATCTCACTAGAATAGGTGTCAATAGGTTCTGCTTCTACCCATCTAGTGACATATTCTATTTATGTTATGATATACCTTGCACCTGTCCTTTTTGCTAGGACTGGAAATGGACCTATTAAGTCGATAGCCTAGATTTCGAATGTGAGGCTTGGGTTTACTGATATTAAAGGAATTTCTTTACTAGGTAGCGGCCGACCTAGATGTTGGAAATGATCACATTTTCCCACAAACTTTTTATAGTGTTTGTATAGTGTCAACCACCATAGTCCTGATTGTTGGATTTTCTTAGCTGTTGTATCCGAATGAAAGTGTCCTCTTTTTGGTCGATAGTGTGCTTCATGCATAATTTTTTCTCATTCATGTTCTAACAAACATCGACGAAGTACTTCGTCTGAACCCATTTTATATAAGAATCCATTAATAAGACTATATGGTGCAAATTTCATGGCTAAAATATTTGTTTCTTTTTCGTGCTTGTTTGCTCTGGTGTTTAACCATTCTCCAAGAATTGTGCTATTTCTTCTAATTCTGTAGGAACAAATTCTATTTGAAATAAGTGTGCATCCAACAAGTCATCTTTGACTCCTTTTGGTTCCTCCCTTGTGTCGATTCTTGACAAGTGGTCGGGTCCGACATTCAATCAACCTGGTCGAATTACTACTTCGAATTCAAATTCTTGGAATAGTAATAGCCAACGAAAGATTCTCCCATGGTGTAAAGGTTTGTTGATGAGGTATTTTAGTGCTTAGTGATCAGTATATAATATGAAGGGGTTAGCTAGTAGGTAATGTCGATACTTTTGAAGTGAAAATACCATACCTAATGCCTCCCTTTCTGTCGTTGAGTAATTGTGTTCTGCCTTGTTTAATTTTCTGCTACTATATATGATTGGATAATCCATTCCATCTTCCCCAGTTTGTGTTAAAATTGCACCTATTTCTAGGCCTGAAGCATCAATATGCACATGGAATTTGATAGACCAGTTTGGAAATCTGAGAATGGGTGCTTCGACTAGTTTCCTTTTTAATGTGTTGAAAGATGTATCACATTCTTCTATCCAGTCAAACTCCCGATCTTCTCTTAACAATTATTCCAATGGGTAGGTCATATCTGAATAGTGTCAGATGAATTTTTTGTAATACCTTGTATGACCCAACAATACTTTGACCTGTTTTGGATTAACCGGTGGATTTAAGTCGAGGATAATTTTTATTTTAGCAAATTCGACCTTGACACCTTCTTTACATATGGTATGTCCTAGTAAGATTCCTATAGGGGTTAAGAAGATGCATTTTTTTTATGTTGAGGGATAACTGAATCTATCAGCATCGTTCTTGCATAAGCCTTAACCATTTACAATGGTCTTTTAGCATGGAATTGATAGTCCAATCGTCGAAGTATACTTCCATTTTTTTATAAATGTATTCTTGGAATGTTTTGACAACTATTCTTGAAAACACTGTAGGTGAAGTCTTAAGACCGAATGTCATCACTTTGTAAGCAAATGAGCCAAATTCACATATGAAGGTTGTCTTTTTCTAATATTCCTTGGCTATCGGTACTTTATTATATCCTGAGAATCCATCTGTAAATGACTAGAATTCATGTCCTACGACTTCATTTAAGATCTCATCGACGTATGGAGTTAGAAATGGATTTGTTAAGGTAACCTTGTTTAACTCTCAGAAGTCGACATAGATTCATAGTTTTGTCGAGTCATGATTTTTTAGTTGGATGACCATTGGGATTGCCCATTCCGACTAGCCGATGGGGTAAATAATTCATGGTGTCAACATATATTCGATCTCCTTTTTAACTATTTATTTGTATTTGTGAGCCAACTTATAAGGTATTTTCTTGTAAGGTCGGACATCAGGTTTGATGTCTATCTGCATCTCTCCCATTTCTGCTACTAATCCTTTTAAGTATTTGCAATCTCATGCAAATACATCTTGGAATTCATTTAATAAGTCGATGATTTTTGTGGTTTGTTCTTCACTCCAATAGTCGCCAATTATTTCCATTTTTGGTCTATTATCATTAGAAATGTCGATTTCTTTAGTTTTTACTTTTGTGTCCATCCATTCTGGTGCTTTACTTTCATTAATCGGTCGACTACCTTCTTTGAACTATGAAAAGTTGTTGGAAAGTCTAATACTATCATTCGGTTGGTGTTGTCTTTGTTGGTTGACTCAATTTTGAATATCATTTTAATTGGTTTGATCGTTTCCGGGTGATCGATCTTCCATTGAAAGCTCCTCCCATATGTGTGTTCATTTTCTAATTGGAGTCTTGTCGATTGTGGTATTTTATTGGATCGAATGTTATAGCATGTTGTATTTGGTCAGCATTTTGTGTCGACTCGTTAGTAGTCGGTTGTATAAATGTTTTTATCTATTTTGTAGCTTCGACTAATTTTGTGTCTTCTTGTATATAGCTAAAGTCCTTAATGAAATTTTCTCTAAGTTCATTCCATAGAAATGTTTTGCCTCATGATTCTTCCATTTTATACCATTTTTTAAATAGGTCATCTAATGTCGAGGGAAACAGGTGTGTCCATATACATTCATCTTTGTAACCAAGTCTTCTCCACTCTATTTCACATATTCTTATATGATTTTCTGGATCTTGTCCTTGGGTGAAGACAAGTATTTGTGACATTTTTGTTAGATTCCTTCCTCTGAACCTTTCTAAAAATAAAGTCAAAGCTATTTTCCATGTTTGGAGTCTCGATTGGTTTGTGTCCCACCATCTAGCAGCTTGTCCTGTAAATGCTTCAACCAAGATTTGAAGTCGGCCCTATTCACCTAGGTTCTTAGAGACTTGTTCTAGTTGGATAACTGGTGATTTTATCTCTTTATACCGAAGACTCTGTTTATTATCTATTTTTATTGGTGATAAAGAGGGATATTCCCTTATACGTTTCTCAAATATTTTTGGAATAGTGGATATAGAAAAGCATTATCGAGTTGGTTTCTTCTGGATGGATTGACTGGTCCATCAACCCCTTGCTTGTGTTTCATAGTTTTCAATTTCCCAATCATACAATTTCGCATGTGAGTTATATCCAACTAAGTTTTGGTTCCCTAGATGAAGTTCTCCATAACTATTATGTTTAGTATAGTATTCATTATTTTGAATCTGGTAGAGTTGTCGAACATTGACTTCTTCACTGATAGGTTCAGTCCAGGGTTCTCCTTGCGAAGGGTGAATGAGGACAATCACTTTCTATCTATTCCCTTTTAGTTTTATCCTTTCTTTATCTAATGATATAGAATCTTTCATTTTTCTTCCCCATGGGCATCCTACCAGGGCTGGGAAGGAGGTGGATCCTTCCTTAGGGTTGATGATCTAGAAATTGACTTTTGTCAAAATTCCTTTGATCATTGTATCGACATTTATCCAAACTTCGATTGGCTCGATCAGTCCTTGGTCAACCAATTTTAAATATATTCCTGATTCTTTCATTCGGGGCCTACCCAACTATTCCCATGTATCTCTAGTCATGATTTTCACTTGGGATCCAAAGTCGAGAACTACTTGTCGAACATGGTATCCTTTTATTTTGAGATAGACAAGTGGGTTGGAATCATTCTTATATTTTTTATTTAAGATGCATATAGTCTTAGTTTGCTTATATGTGTTATTATTGTTTTTAATATTGTGCAGTAGGTTGATGAATTGTGCCACCGATTTTTCTTTATGTATTAGGTTCAATAATTCATGAAGTGTGTTCTACAAATTGTCATTGACATCTTCCTATCTATCAAATTCTTGAAACATGCTTGATGCATTGTTATACAATTGTTTTTGATTTATAGGGTTAGGATATTCATTTTTATCTTTAATCTTGCTTATTCTTGGATTGTCACTTCCAATTTTCGTTCCTTGCCTAGTTACTATGTGTAGGTTCTTTGTGCAAACTATATCACTTTTTGGAACGCAAGACAAGACATTAACATTCTTCTTTTTTTAAATTTTGTCAAGTATGGTGGGACAATATTCCAATGAGTGGTCACCCACACCACTTCTAGTACCAAATTTTAAGTCAGTTCTATATTTATATGGACAGTCCGCATATCGATGTCCTTCTTTATAGCATGTGAAGCATTGAATCGGTTGTCATGGTCGATTGTCATGATTTCTAGAGAATTGTCCTTGAACTCCAAATCCTCAACGACTGTTGTCGAATTGACGTTCGTATCTATGGACTTTGTATTGTCGATTATTTGGTGCATTTTTTTCATTTGAGATATTATCATTATTATGGGCCACAGCGTTTGTTTGGTAGACTTCCTGATAATTTTTTCGATTATTAAGGTTCAGGTGACATTCGCCTGTTGCGTGGCTCTTGACTTCATAGATCACACACTGTGAAGCTTTGCCATTCTTCATGTTATATAGACAATCCTTCATCGCATGGTCTCCATGCTCCTGACATATGTCACATAAACATTTTTTCTGAACAAAACGAACATCTTGTTGGCTTACATCCTATCGACAATTATATTTGGTATGGATAACTATAGAACATTTTCTACACCATATTTCTTGACCCTTGAGGTTCAGTTGTCTCAAATATTTCTACATGATTTCTAATTGTTCTTCAATTCTTGCGTCGACAGCAGGGTATGTCGGGTAGTCCTCATCCATCTCGACCTGTAGAGCTTTTGTCAGTGCTTCTTCATACATTTTGAATGTCTCCATACTTATATGTCATCGTATCTTTTGGGAAAATCCTGCAAGAAACCATTGAATCAATAATTGTTCATCAATAACATAATCTATTTGGATTAAGAGGTATTTCCATCTTTTGTCATAGTCTCAGACAGTTTCTGTTGGTTTCTGGACTTTAGTTTTAAGTTTTTTCACTGCCAGATGCTTTGCATCTAGTGTTTTGAAGAAGGATAGAAATTGCTGCCTTATCTCTACTTTAGTTGCACGAAGTGTTCTTTCAGTATAAGTCTTATACCAAGTTAATGCTCTTTTTCATAGTGCACCTGCAAACTGTGCCATATGTCTATCTTCATTTGTAACTTGATTGGCCTTCCATGTCGATTTGCAGATGAAACAATGTCACCTTTGATCTTCATCACCCTCATAGAGGGGGATGTGTGCTGAGCCATGCCCCATGTCGGTGTTGAATTCTCCTTCAGGAGGTGGTAGTGGTGGGGGTAGTGGGATATTTGGTGTATCTCTCTGTTCATAGCTTGTCTCGACAGAACATTCATTTCCGTAAGATGTTTTGGTTGTCAGCTCTGTTTTGACAACTTGTCGATCAGGTTCATCTTCTTCTGTCGATGTCCAAATGCACTGGTGTGCTCATGAATCCAATTGGTCAGTGTTCTATAAAGATATGTTTAGCAGGGGGGGTGCTCCTTCATGTATGGGGTAGAGTAAATGAATGCTTCTGTTGGAAGGGTACACCTAAAGTGTAACCCAATTTCCTTCCTCCAGTTGACGGATCACTAAATGATTGTCATCATTTACTTTGTCGTCTAGTCAGTTCCATGTACCGAACTCACTAGCTCTTAGTCTCAGGTCCTCCTTGACAATGGCCTGCATTTGGGTACTCAGATTTTTCAGAGACAGTGGTCTTACCTCCTGGGGAATTTCTTGTTGGAGAGCTTCTTACTGTTCTATCCACAAATATTCTTCCATTGGTGACGCTTCTTCCTCTACGCCTTCTTCCTGTCGGTCATGACTCGAATATTATGGATTTTACTCATGCTCTGTCACCTTGGAAACCATTCTTCTTTGGAGCTATATAGCTTGCTCTTGTATCTCTTCCCTTCTTTTGTGCCTCTTCTCCCTTTCTATATTTTGTAGGTTTGATGCACCTTTATGAGTCATTGTCCACTTAATTTCCTTCTTAGGTCGACTTTTCATTGGTGGTGGTGGTATTTTCTCAGACCGACTAGAATCCTTCTACTCTATCCTCAACACATGACCAACTAACCCCCCATAGCCTACCCAATGCTTTAGTAAGCCCGAATAGTTCTGTCTATTTGTTCAGGAAATATTCCCACTCCCTTTCTACAATAAATCTTTCCCACGCCTTCTTCTTTTCCACCCAGTTAGTGTTTGCATGCGATTCAATGAGTGATGGACGAGGTTCAACTATGTGCCCTACTCCTATGTCAATTAGAAATTTGAACAAAAGGGTCGGTAGTGAACAAAGAAGTTGCTTAGTAAACTCGGTGTAGAATCTTTTTTCAATACTTTCGACTGACACTCTTTCCTCTACTACTTGTTCTTGACAGAATTCGTCTGTAATTTTCTCAAACCACTCTGACAGGTTTGTTCTTAAGTAATTCTTGGTCTTTAGTCACTTCTGGCTTCATCTAATATTTTTTTCAATGACTGGGGAACCGATTCTACAAATTTCTCATGGGTTTCGGTGAATAGTTTCTCCTTCGCTTGAACAATGGCCAATTTGTTTCTTCTCGCGTAATTTTGCAAATAGGTTGTGATATTACACTCCCACCAATTCTTAATCTCTTGCTCTAATACCATTTACGTATGGTCATATCATCCGTATATGTACTACCGGCAATAGAACCAATGTTGTAATATCACATATCACATAAGGTTACCAATAATACACATAAGGAATCATATAAACATACAGATACAAGACACAAGAATAGATAGTAGAATAACAAATTATATTATAGAATCACATGAGGGTCCATACATATACAAAACTGAACCAAGTTCTTAACTGGCTCAACAACCTATTATATATGATTACAAAACGGTTATGAGTAACTACTTTTCGATTTGGTCAACTCACACGACCTTTGGAGGCCAACCTAATCTCCGATTACTCAATTGACTAGTCTAGTCGGCTCACCGACTAGCTCCTCCAATAGATTGCACCGTTGTCATTACATGGATTGGGGTTGTTTTGCATGGATGGAATAAAGGTTGGATATGACATATGTACAGAATTAATGGAGTATGTTGGACCCTCTTACAAATACAATGATTGGATGCACCTGGTTCAATATACATGAAGTATGCGTAGATGTGGGTTGTCAACAAATTATATACAACTGAAAGACAAAACTCAAAATAAAGGAGCAACATTGTACATTGACGGAAGGCCAAAAACAATTGGTAATGTTGCGATATTTATAAATTGGACACAACCGGGGTCTACACTTAAGCAACCCAACTGCATATTCAAGTCACGTGAAGGAAACCGTGTCTTTGTATGTGCCATTAAATCAATAGCTACTGGAAAAAAACTACTTATTAATTACAATTTGAATCGTGTAGATACAAACACAGTTAATATGGTTGTGGTACATCCAACAATTTACCCAACCTTTTATTACTTATTTTAACATCTATAGGATTTTTTGTTAGCATATAATTATAATTTTCTAAAAATTTCCTATGTTGGCTTCGCAAGGAGGTGATGGGGGGCTCATCACCCCAACGGAAGGTGAGAGGAGTACACGATCCGCGAGGCAACATGTATACATCAAAATGTTATGTTTTAAAATTGTTTTAGTGAATATTCTTGTTTCGTTAGGTAATTTTTAGTATTATTTTGATCCAGGGTTCTCTCAGGGGCACCTCCCTCTCCATAAATGTTAGTAGACATGAATCAAAGCGACATGTATACATCGATATTGCCATTGTAATAATTTTAGGATGGACAAACATATTTGTTGTTATGTATTTTCATTATTATATTTGGTTTGTTTATATAATCTTATCTATTTTCCATGCAGAGTGTTGATCAGGGAAGCCAACCGGCTATTGATTAGCCGACTGCAGCATCAGGGCAATAGGTAAACATGAATGTAATTCTGCATTTGAAATACTTTAAAATCGTACACATGTATATTTTGTAGCATATTGTTTATTTTGTTATGTATTGTTTCGTTCATGATGATAATGTTGTCAACTTTTTTTGTAGGTTGATGACCGAGGAAAGTCCCCAACTATTTATCAGATGACTGGAGCCTTGAGGCAACCTGTAAACCTAAATGTAATTCCACATTCTAAATACTTCAAAATTGTACACATATAAAACATGTAACATAATGTTTATTTTTGTTATGTATTTGTTAGCTTTTACATATTGTGTTCATTGTGATAATGTTCTCTACTTTTTTTGCAGGTGGCTGATTGGGGTAAGTCCCCAACTGTTGGTTAGACCACACCCTTGTCTAGGCATCATGCAAACCTAGATGTAATCCTATGAATCTACCATGATAGACAATTTTTGTTAATATAATTTTTTGCACACACTATTGCTTCAAATACTAGGCAATGTTTTATATATTTATGTTGCAGAGAGGGGATTTGGTTTATGAAACACCATTTCAACACTCTTTATAGTTTTAGGTCTCCCATTTGATGAAATATAATGAAATTAGTAGGTCTGCAGACCCGTCGAGGGTGCTACAGAAGACCATGGAAAAACAAAATGAGGAACTGATTCTTCCGACATTGACAGTTCCACAAACATAAGAGATCAAATCAAAGATTCAATTTTTGTTACAGAGATGTCGACAATTGCAAGTAAGTTCCCGAATAATAATGTAAATTCATTTAGAACTTTATAATATTTAATTTTATATGCTATTGAACTTATAATACAATGGTTTGAATTTACCGAAATTTATGCAGCTTTACAATGGTGGTCAAAGCGTTGTTGGTCCCAATGACCAAACCACTCCACGTACACCAGATACTACTCCCTTATTGTCCACTGAACAGTAAAAAACACACTCTATGACACCCCCGAAGCTAGCAGAGGGTGTAGCTGATGCTAATCGACCCACAACAGATGCTGCAGAAGAAGGGGTGGATGCAGGGTTAGATAGAGAGGTGGAAGCATTTACTAGATCTTCTCGTGTCACTAGCACTGGTTCAGTAGTGACAACATTTTTGGTGAACAAAGAACTAGTTCCAAGAAAGATAGAGAAGATTCCAGGCGATTATAGATTGTTCAATTTAGTTTTTATAATTTGTGTCTAATATACCGATAATATTTTTTAATGTTGACTAATGATGGCATTAATGTTTTATAGGAAATTATATATTTTATAAACATCTGAATGATTTGTTCTTGGAGATATTTGGGCCCACCATCTGTACAAGGTGGGAGAAGCAGGAAAAATATTTAAAGGATGAGCCGACTAATCGCTTGGTTGGTATGTTCGGAAAAGATACCTTCGATACATCAAAGGTCCTACAGAAGGCTGGACAACATCTGAAGATAGTCCAAGACCACTCTAGGGTTCACCTAGAAAAGAACCCTAGGAATGGGCACCCTCCAATGATTCCATCTAGGGAGTGGAAATCCCGGGTGGAAGATGAAAAAGAGAAGGGTCTGAGAAAAGCAGGAAAGATACCACCAGGAACAAAGAGGTATGCAATACATTCCAAAATGTAATGGTAAGCCTTATTATTATTAGTTTTTATATCAAATTTGGAACATCAACTAACGTAATTCAACACTTGATTAGGATGTCGGACACATCTAAGGTCACCAAGGAAAGAATGGAAAAATTGGTCAACACAAGCTTGGGACTGGTGGTTATTCAAACTTGGTGGCTTGCTATGTAAGTATCGAAAACCTGAAACTGTATCCAAATAATATACAGAAAATTAATTTTGTTTTATTCTGGAAAAAAATGTAAAATTAATAACATCATTCAAATATGCAGGATGACCGGTTCAAAGAATTTCCCACTCAGGAAGACATGAAGCTTGGATTGAAAAGGGATTTGACGCCGTTGTTGAACACTGGAAAAGCTTGTATGGGCATATTGCACAATATTTTGTTGATCCATCTGGTGCGTAAGTATATAAAAACTATATAGTTTAATTATACTTTATTAATTCTCATGCAATTTATTCGTTATAAAAAATTAACATAAATTATTTATTCCTTTTTGAGCAGGAAAGTAATGATCCCGTTCACATCGAGGATGTACACCAGCCACACGAAGATCATGCTTCGATTGCTGGTAATGAATTTATTAATATGCTATTGTTTTGTATAGATAATTGCAGATGATGAACATTAATTATAATTCTACACAATTCAATTGCAGAGCATGTAGATGCAGATGACACTGAACAGGTTAAGCCTGTACATGATAGTGATGAACATGTTGATGGCTCATGCCAGGTAAAAAAACACCTTCGTAATGTTTTTTTAAATGAATTACTTGTATTTATAAAAATAAAAATATATTAATGAAACATTTTGACATTATTGCAGAAATTCATCGCCCCTCGCCATAAGTTCAACATTGCGAGCAGTCTAGTAGGGAGATTGAGTATCAGATTCTAAAAGATGCGCTTCTGACTAACTATTTAAAGAGAAGAAAAGTAAAAAGGAAGTGACTAAATAAATTTTGAGTAATTCTTATTTAGAATAAAAAATTTTACATGGTTTTTTTCTCTGTTTCATGAATAAATGATTAAATGAATGCTTTAATGAATGGTTTATTGATTTTTTTTAATCGGCTATTGACTAAATGAATGGTTTAATTAATTTTTTTTTCAGCTGTTGAATGATTGAATGGTTTAATGAATGATTTAATGAAAGCTTCTTTCAGCTATTGAGTGAAATAATTTGCAGTAAATTGTTATTTGCAAGTAGATGCATTGGGTTTGGGGAATTGAGAGTGATGCGAGGGAGGGAGGGGAGGGGCCATAAGAGATTCCACCTTCACATGGTTGGTCCTGTTTAGTAGAGAATATTAAATTATTCTCAAAACAGACAGGAGCTCAATGAATGGTAAGGAAGAATACATTAAAAACAACTATTTCTATAATTTTAGTGTTTAATTTTTACTATTGCTATTTGACGACATTTGAACTTGTTATAGATAACATTGAGAAACATTTTCATAGTTAAGAGGCAAGAAATGGCGTTTTGATGTGATCGATGGCCTTATATACATAGTGTTTTTGGTTCTCCATGTTTTATTAGGTGATCTATTATTAACAATTAATTTACTTGAATAGTTGAATAGTATTATAATTTACATTGTAATAGTATTGTATTTATATAGATTGGTTTTTTTATTTTCATAAACGAACAAAAATTTATTTGATGGGTCCTAACATGAAACTACTCCAATAGGACAAAATTTGAAGTATGTTGAATGATGTTTTGAAAGGTAAAGCATAAGAAGACAGTGCAAAGCTCCACAAATCAAGGTATAATTATGTTTTCTTTTGTTTGATTGAATTGTATATTGGGTATTTATGCATGTGCACACACACACACATTTAGTTGATGATGGTGATTACCATATATTCAGGTGAACTTTGTTCTATCTGATTTAAAAACTTAGCTTAAATAGTTTGATTTATCAGGTTGTTTCTATGATTGAATAACTTGGAAAAGAAACTTCTGATCTTTATGACTGTGTAAGTTGTAGAATCTAGTCTTTTCACAAATATTTTTAAAAATATTCCCAATTCTGAGCACCCATGCAGCGGTGTGTGAAATTTCTGGGCACATTGGGATAATTTTTGAGCATCAAAAAATAGTAAAACACCTTGCGAAAGATAAAGATGACATAATCCATTGATTCATTTGATGACTTATTATATACTTGGATACACCATTATCATAATCAAAAGAGATAGAGAGATTTATTAGAAAAAAATGTGTTTAAACAACCCATGAAATTGCTATATAGGATTTCATATTTGTATAAGGACACGATCGCACAAGCTTAGTAAGCTGGAAGTAGTTTAGATTTGTAAAGAGGACACTATTGGTTTTAAAAAAATGCATACATTTGGAACACTAGCATTTTATACGAAATACTGGGGAATTTGTTTGCCATCACCTAGAATTTGTCTAGGTTCAATAGTTAGGCTTGTTTCATGTTATTTTAAGGTCAACACAATTATTTCATTTTATTTCGTGAGTAGGTGTGTATCTTCTTCAATAAGGTCTTTAAATAGGACTCATTAATCTAGTATCCTATCAAGCACATTTGTACCACTCAATGTTATCTAATTTCGAAGATAATAAAAATGTTGCATATACTCCTTTCTTTGCTTGACCAAATCATCAGTATTAGGATCCCTAATACAACATAGCTGCAAAGTTTTCTGAAATAGTTCAACTTTCTTCTCCATCGAAGGAACCCATATTAGGAGGGCCAGTGGGACTTTTGGAACCATAAATGAAATAATCCTTGTGGATATGGAATACCAAAACAAATGTTTAAAAAAAAATGAGACATTGATTCATATCATTGTCTAGCCACTTTGTCTCTACAACTAGGGATGTCTCTTTCTGCCAAGAACTTGTGAGAACTTAGAAGTGGCCAACAGAAACACTTCCCATTTCTTGAGCAGTGGCTTATTATGTAGAAATGGGAATGGATATCAGAAATGGGATTAGGTGTGTTTTGATTTCAGGGCAGTTTTCTATCATAAATGACCTTGTTAGATGAGGTTTTTGGTAACATAGGCAATGACTGCTTTTTTGTGACAATGCTTATTTTTTATTTTAGTTTAATGGTTTCCAAGGGGCCATACCATTCTAGGTTTTGGTGAACACAACTTCAATGATTAATTTTAGTTTCTTAAAATAAAAGTTTCAAGTACATGCTCTTAATCATTTGGATTCTAAGGGTGGAAATGAATCCAAGTCCTTGCATATAATATTTGACTAATAGAAGGAATAAGGGAGTATTTAATTTCAAATTTCAAAGTTGGGAGATCTAGAAGCACCGGTGTATCTGATATTGGCGGGCTATAGCTCTCTCAATCAATTAACACCCTTGTTCCGAGGACACTGCATGGACCAAAAAGGGAGGGAGAACCTATGTGAATATCCATAGTTGATATACTTCCTATTATGACTCTTAAAAATATATTTATGTGAATCCATATGAATCCAAACCATTCTACATAAATATGTAATGTTTCTCATGTATATAGCAAGTAAGGGTGTATGCAACCAAACTGCCTGAATTCCCACCAAGGAATGTGTTTCATATCGTTTTTATTTTAACATGCTTAATATGTTTGTTGATGTTACTAATGACATATTGGTATGGTTTCATGTAGATCCACCTATTGCTGATAGTTGTGGTTGATAACGTAACCAAACTGCCACAATTTCCAAGGGACGTGTTACATATCCCTTTTTTCTTATTCAAAATTCTCAGTCTGTTTGTTGATGTTATAGGTCAAGGTAGAAAGGAAATAGGAAAATCAGTGCTTGAGTTGATAAATAGAGTGAGTGTGGTCTAAAAGGAAACTACGGAAATACTTGATTTACACACCAGGTACATATTAGTATGGTGGTAACATGACCAAAACCATATTTGTTGTCGTCATTGCTACAATAACTAGTCTCGATTCCAAAAGTTAATTGTTTTCATTGTTGTATAAAATATTACTATATGACTCCCAGACTTGCTGCTCATATCTTTTTTTTGTCTTGCTTGAAGGTTGTAATGCCTCCTAGAATTTCCTATTGGTGACTATACCTTAGTTTCATCACCTTTACTACTCAAAAATAACCCTAAGGCATTCAGATTTGCAGGCTAGATGATGTTAAACTCAAAAATACTTCCTAATGTGTTGAGCAGATCTGTTGACTATCCATAAATGTGAGCTAACCCTACTTACCACATTTTGACACACATGCCAAAAGGTGGGTAACAAGCAATGTGAAGGAAATGGTTTTTATTGGATGTATTGTAAATTATAGTTTACTGGATGTGAATCCTTTTACAGTTGATATTCCTTCAGAGATTTCCTAGATTGTTCTTTTATGGTGGTTTTAGGGTCATGTATGCCCATAATTTCCCTTTAAGATTTCGCTCATAGATCTATCCTCAAATTTAATCCAAATTTCCTTTTTTGGTCTATTTACACCTTTTTCTACAATGAAAAGTGTCTGGAATCAATAATATTGGTGTTAATCAACTTCTCTTTACCATATTTTACCCATGTACTTGCACATAATGGTAAATTCACCACTTCCAAGTTCTGAAGTCATGCCCATGTATACTTGATTTAATTCCCATATATGAAGATGAGGATGTCACTATTGTTGATCCATAAAATTCCCTTACTTTTGGATTCCATCAACCACACTGAATAACCCTATTGATACATGTGGCCTTACCCTGCTTGTTTGAATTATGTAAATATGGAATATTTAAAATAATGCCTTCAAATAGTAACTAGAACATCAAGATAGGAAATGATACCCAAAAATAACAATGTTGCAAGGGTTATATCATTTTCTATGGGAAGAAACTTTCCATGGGAAAGGGAAAGATCAAACTTAGCATATCGTCACATTAGGACTGTACCATGTAACATTTGTAGGTCACCCCTGGGCCCTCTAAATATTGTGATCAAAATCACACATGGACACCCATACAAAATGGGGGGTAAAAAAACCTATGTCAGTGTGTCCCTCTTTGTTGGGTTTAAAGAATTACTGCATTTTTTCTACTCTTTATACATTCATTAATATGAGGTATACTTCATTTGGAAGCTAGTTTGGTGTTTTTTATCTCCGAAGAAATTAGTATTGTTAGTATGCACCCCATGCCATCAACGGAGGATGGCTAGTGTTAAGCATTCCTTTTGGTACGATGAAAAAACTATTTTGAAATCAAGAGGATAACCATAGTATGTATTTTGTTTGGATCTATTTTTTATGTATTACCTTTCTCTTATGCCACTTTTTTTGGATTTCATCCTATATATAAAGTGTGTTCTCCCTTTTTCATTGGAAGGAATACTTGCATTTTTCGATTCTAAATTATATACTGCATATTTTATTTGGGAGTTAGATTGGTGGCATCCATCAAGCTCCTCAAAGAAGGACCGTGACAATCAGTGTATATCAGTCTTGGAGATTATGAATATTATTAACATATTGCTTCTCTAAGAGGAGGAGAGTTAGCATTCGTTGTGTATTTTACAATGATGACTTATTTAATTTATTATTTATGTTCAAATTATGTTTATAGTTGAATTATTAATAGTAAATATAGGGCATGCTTTGAATTTGTAATAACCATATTCCATGATACTTCTTAGCCACATGTTTGTTGAGATCTTAAATATTTTTCCCAACAAGTTTCATGTTTAATTTTTTATTATCAGTAATAAAGAATCATTATATTGTATTAGATGTATTTATGTAGATTACAAAATTTGTTTAGGTGAATAGAGTAGGGATACACCCTATCATGGCCTCATCTATTAACAAAGTCATTTGTATACCCAAGTTGATAACAATAGAACATAGATTGCATTCATAGCTTCCAGATAGAAAATGAAACCCTAAGCTATCACACAAAGCAACCATGTAGTCAAATTCAGTGTTGGAGTTAATATCCAAATCAAATTGGCATCCTCAAACATTCAAAATTGAGCATTGGATTCATCTAGAGTATGTGTGGAGTAATTCTTCACTTTTTGACTAAATTTCTAGATTGAGACCCAACCCTTTATGTTTTTGTCAATGAAGTAGTAGATCTAGTTGATTTAGTAGGTGATATTTTTCTTTGATATCAATAAGTGATCTTATAAATGATGGTGAAGAATCTGTTTCTTGGTAAATAGAAATAATGGCACACATGGATTTATATTCACCCAATAAGGAATACACATGTATTAATACCCTATTTTAGGAGTATAGTGTCATCCACCAAGATTTTTTGACCATATCAATTTTTCATAATAGTCCATTATTCCCACATTCCTAAATTTTAGGCTTTTGATATAATCTCCCCATTCATTAGTGTTATTTACAACCACACATAACATGTTTTATGACTTACATTTGACTCCATATAGAGGACTAAAGTGGAGTTTCGTCCTGTGGTATATAGAAAATACCCATTCCTCTCAACTACTCAATCAATGCACCGTATAGTTTATACTCCTTCCCACATCAAACCCAGGGATCTACATCAACTCTTAAATCTTTGACCATCCACCACTTTCCATACTAGCCACCTTCTGATGATCAGGAAAGTCAAAATTGTTTCTTTCCAAATTAGTGAACCATTATGATGTGATTTTCATGGGTTTTGAATCCATTCATCCACTGAAGTTGGACGAGTATAATTTTGATGTATAACTTGACACCAAATCCCTTTGCCACTTTATATCCTTCAAATACTCTTGGCTTCCAAATATTTTGCAAAAAAATTGAGGATTATTCAACCCCCATCACTTGATATCTTTCAGAACTACTATTCTATTCCATCTCTCAAAGGGGATATCCTTCTTATCCATTCTTCCAAACTAGAATATCCTGAAACTAATCTTCCTTGACTTTTCTAGCACACCCTTGCGATGAAGATTCTATGATATTTATGTGATCCTATAAGGGATTTTGTGGGAGGCATATAATGGATTCTATTCATAATTAAGAAATCAAAGCCTTTCGAGGCTGATAGTGTGATACAAGCTAAGAGGTAGTATTGTGTCTCTTTTTGTTTTGGAATTGTAAATGACATGAATGTAATAATGTTACCTTGTGTAATATATATTAGGTTTTTAAGATATAGGGTTCTAGTTTTGTGAGCCCACGATGTTTCTAAGATCGTGTAAGGTCTCCTTACACTTAGTGAATGAGTTATCTTGTTTACAATCGGTGACTGGGAGATATTGAATGCATCTAAAATAATTGAACTAAATACATTTAGTGTGTCCCTCAACAGTGTTTTTTTAGCTCTCAAATTCCACATATCCAAATTGGATGTGTCTTTGACTACAATAAAGTTGATTTCTTTGACTACAACAAAGCTGACTTGTTAAATTACTTGATGAAAACTAGACATGATAGGAATTGATCATAGGAGATACCTTTGGCCAATGAGTTTCTCTAACATTAAGCTTCACCCCTTTAAATACTAGGAATCCATAATGGTTTGTTTTCAAGGTGTGTATTGATATCTTAACGGTTCACCTTCAAAAAAAAATTTGGATCAGGTCTCCTTCCCATCACCAACCACCTTCCTTTGTTACCTTGTTGAAAATTGGACATGCTAGGAATCAAATCTATGGCCCACCCTCGATTGACAAATTGATATACCACTTAGGTTATTTCCCTTTTGTGATGGGAATCCATGCTAGTTGCATATAAAGGTGTGGATTGCTATCTCCAACACTATTGTCCCCTTGGCTTTGGTTTAGTGGTTGGGATGTGGCGTTGCTATGCAAGCAATCTAGTTTTAAACCTCGATGGGTGTAGAGCCATTGTGTGTGTGAGGCAAGGTGTTTGACCTCTTGTAGTTGGTTTTCCTTCAACAAAGGGGCTAAACATGTGTGATATGCCAAATTGATTCAAGTGGCTAATAGGATACTTTATTGTTTTGGAATTTCAGAATGGGTTTATATTATGTATTCTTCTAGTAAATAATTAATTGTTTTCTTATGTATTTGTATATGTTACCTTATGTGTCTACAGCAAGAGCTTGGTGCAGTTTTCAAAAATATTGGAGATAAACAAACATTTACAATTGGTTTATATGAACTCTACCACACCACACAACTATATCCACAAGTAAGTTTCTCAGAGGCTTTTATGTCATTCATATATTAATGGGATGGATTCACTTCCACTAACGTTGTGAAAGAGTGGTTGCAGGATTGTTCAACCAATAATTGCTTTATATATTGTTTCAAACATGAGTATTTCTAATGTAGGTAGACATATTCTCTCAACTCCAAAATGCAAGTGAAGCAATTCGCACATACATCAAAGATGGACTAGCACAGGTTTTGTTGTCATTCTTTGATATTTGCTTGTTGTGTTTACATCATCAAATGTTGTAGACTTATTTGTTCATGTTTTCTTTTGTAGATGGAAAAAAATGCAGCTGTTGGTAGGACACTATCCAGTGTACCTATATCAACACCACCTCCAATATCTCCCATTTTGTCTTCTCCAAAGCTTGCACCTCCATCCCCTTTAAATGCAAAATTTCCTATAAAGCTATCTAATTTTCCTATAATTTGTAAGGTTGATGGTTCCATATTTTGGCATTCTTGTTTTCTGATGCATAAATCCCCCACTATTTTAGCATAGATGGGTATATCTTTTAGGGCATTCAGTAAGGGGATTTTGACACATATATTTTTGAGTTCTACTGCAAAAATGAATTTGATGGGAGTGATTGGCTTTTGTACATGTATCCTTTCTAGAAATGGACGTTGATTATATTGTGGAGTTTGTAGCTCTTAAGTGTTTATTGGTAAGGCTAATGACTGATATTGAATTTTCTAATTTTGGACATGAATTTGTGACTGTTTATTGGTGTTTGAGTCAAATGGAGTGGGAATTTCCTCCTCACCATTCTCATGAATGACTACTAAAGGATTCTGGTTAAAAGTGTCCCTAATATTAGGTGGATTTAGTGTAGTGACAAAGGAATGATAGTGTATCTAGGGAAGGTTTGGATTTCATTATTATAGGTAGGTTGGATTGTTTTATTGTTATTTGGATTGGAGATGGGTTGGTTAGGGAATTTTGTTGGTCTTGGGGGATTTGGGGGGGAAAGAAATTGTAATTGCACTGACTTACTGATTTGTGTTTGAGGGATTTGTGGGGGATATGTAGAATATGATGGTGTTTTAGGAAGCGTGGGTGTTGCAGGATATGTGTGTGCTACAAGAAAAATTGAAAGAAATGGATGCATTTCACGATGACAAGAATTTAACATGGCATCATATGATCTCCCATGATAATGATATTTCCAAGGCTATTGTGGAGAAGTTTGAGGCATCCAATATGCCATGGTGTTGGGTCATTCCATGCTTGATTATATGAATGAAAAAATTGTGAAGCATAATTTTGCATCATACTTAAAGATCGATATTGTCATGGGGATTATGGATCCATTGCATACAATGATCTTGTGGTCTCTTGCTCTCCATGGTATACTTCTTTCAAACATGGTATGGTACACAAATGAAATCCTTAAAGTGGTTCAAAACCTATAAATTAAATCACCAATCCACACATAAATGAAATCGATTTCAAACACCACCTACTAAAAACTAAGGTGCAATTCAAGATTGAAAAGGACCCATTGTGAAATCCTAAGGTAGAACTGTAAGGAAATCGTATGTAATATATTTGACATTAAGATATAAATTCACACAATAACAACACACTGTAAATTAAATAAATAAACCAGGTCATGGTTCAAAATATGAGATGTGGATTCGTCGGATTACTCAATGTAGGTTTCATCTAAAACCTAGTTATTTTTTTTTTATTAATAAACAAAACAACGTTGTTTTTTTTACAGCAACTGAGATGTGGCTTCGTCAGATTTTCTACACCTTGGAGCTAAACTCTGACGATGTAGCTTTGGATCTGACAAGCTATGGCCCTAGTCCAACAAGGTTTCCATGAGTCTGAAAAGAGCGATCCATCGGACGCCGTTGGAGAACCGACTAGAACCCGTCGAAAATCCAACGATTTAAGCATTGCACAAATGACAAGGTGAGGTTGGGAAATTCAGAATTCATTGTCAAAGAAATGACTAAAGAGTCATTAGACATTCGACATGTCTCCGTCGGAAATCCGACAAAGCATTCCTTCTGTCATCTAGAAAGAGAAGTTGGATTTTTGACTATATGGGAGTCAGATATTCGACGGGGTTTGGCATGTCATCGAATATCTGACGATATGCCACCGATGACAAACAAAATTGTTGTTGTAGAATTACTGACAGGCTTGTGTTGAATTCTAGACATGAAAGCTGCTAGATTATGGGCTCAAATTCTATTGTGTCAGTTATGTCTAGTTATGCTACGATTCCCATCAGTTAGTTCACTCTTAGTTTCTCTAGTGCAATTTTGCATGATTTAAGGGAGTATAGGCCCCTTTGTTCACCTACCCTCTTTAGATATCTGGTTGTGAAATCCTCCAATGATCCATAGTTGTGTTAGTGAGCTCTAGTGGTGATTCTCCCACATTGAGTTAGCTTGTGAGACAATCTAGGTTGGTAGATTCAACTTCCTCTTTAGGTATTCAAATTTTTCCTTGATGTTGTATTATATATTCACACATAATGATGAATAATATTGCATGGAATATTTCTACTATTGTTCTTCAACTCATTGTGTAATAGCAATTATTCTTCTCTATACTTTTCTCGTGTAATCTATGTGAAGACTATTTCTGTACCAAGATATAACCTGTCAAATATAATATGGTATCAGAGCCTAGTCAGGCCATTCTAATCTCCCACAGATACTTCCATTGATGCACCAGAAGTAGTTTGGTTCCACATAAATCCTATAATTATTCCCTTTCTCCAATGTTACAAATATCGTGTCAGCAAATATACCATTGATAATCCAAAAAGAAATTATCGGATTTATCAGCAAAAATGTCGGAAAACATCGACATTATATCAAGAAAATAAAAAATTAAAAAAAATACAAAAATGCAAAAAATCACAATATATTCAAAAAAATTGGCAAAGGTCGCCATAAAATTGACAAATATCGCGATATATTCAAAAAAATAGGCAAATATTGCTATAAAATCGGGAAAATATTGCCAAAAGAATGGGGAAAATATCGGGGCGATATACTGCCGATATATCTCCAGTGAGTTAACATCGCGATATATCACGATGTTGCCAATATATCGACGATGTTTGAAACATTTCCTTTCTCCCTCTAGATTCTATCCAGAGAAGACTATCCAGGTGTGAAGCACCCTGATAAAGTGCTCATTGTTGAAGCAGAGGTTGATTTATCTTATAAAAATTTTCTTTTTAGTTTTTTGCAAGTGTTCAATTCTCTCACAAGTAGTGCAACAACAACACATAAATCTACATAAGATAGTAACATTGAATTCCTTCCATTACCATGAATGGAAATCCAAGATTGAGATAGTATTGTGCAACAAAGGTCACTACAAAGTTACTATGGCCTTATAAATCTGTTACGGAGAAAACTTCCTATGGCTTGGGGTGTAACACAACAGACAGAGAAACCGCAGAAATCAATCCCTTCCCAATATGCAAGAGAAATAAAACATCTAACACTAATGGATCTCGAAACATACCTTACTCTGGACGGTTGAAGTAGATCTTCGTTGAGCTTTTTCCAATCCCGCTTGCTTTAGCAATTTACTATCAACAACAATAAACAAGGAAAACATGCTATATAATATAGTGTTAGGCCTATTCTAGCATATATAATAAATAATGCATAAGCAATTAAACACATCCATGGATTCAATATTAATTTAAATGCACATCATTGGACAAGAAAATATATTTCTATTAATAAAAATCAGAGATTACATTAGTGACAACCTCTGTCAGCACGTTTGCGAACTGGAGAAACTGAGTTCTCCACCTGGGCCTCCACCACCTCAATCCTCCATCTCTCGATAGCAAGCTCATAAGAAAAGGAAATATTGGGAAGAACGCAAAGTGCTCCAAGGGACAAAGGGATGTAGACTCAAGTATAAGAAAGCTATGACAACAATGGACTATAGTTTTCTTGCTCTTCAATTCCTCCTCTTCAATGTATCCAAGGGGTTCCTTATAGATTGCTTCAATGGGGTAATGGAAGGTCAAATATCAGTGATATCAAGGAATATGGAAGGCCAAGAGACAAGTGACTCGGATCCACATCAAGTAAAACTCCAAAAATATTTGGACTTATGCACACATCACGCTGTACGCGGGTTTAAGGGTAATATCCGTGTATATACGCAAGAAAGGGATTAAAAGTCACATACAACAAATAATAGGTGTTTTTAGGGATGATATTGGAAACATCAAAGGTACAATAATGGTCCATGGGGTCCAAAGAGTCTACACAGGGATATTGAAGGCCATAAAAGTGTGATAAACCATGTGTGGTAAAATCAGCTGTAACAGATGCCCCCTAATGTGTGAGGTTAGAGGGGTAACACGATGGCTGAAATACATTATAAATCCATCCCAGAAGTGGAGTGATGAAGAACCAAGTGGAAGAACCAGCCATCCATCAGTATAGTACAATAATCAATCTTTGCACATGACTGCAAATACATATAGCAGTCCCGAATACATACGAGTACAATGGCCATGAATAGGCATGATATAAAAAATGTGACATGTGTGGTCATCGCCAAGTACAATAGATCAGAATATCCATGATGAAGATATATAAAGGATAAATATCTCCATAATGGATGAAGATATACAATGGATCAAGATCTCCATAATGGCTAAAGATATCTGTCCTACACTGGAATCAAATCACGAGAGCTGAAATCTCATGAACACTGGAACGATCAAGGAGGTAGCATATGTGGAATGCCACCAATATGGAAAGTATTCTACACAAACCACTACGAGTACATGTCCTACTATGTGAATAGAGGTGTCGAGGTCGAACATAGTAGTCCATTGTCTGACTGCCAGTCATTGATGTATACCATTAACAGACTGGAGATCACCCACCGATAATGAAAATGGGAATCAAGGTACTAGAGTGAAATATAACAAGTGCGAATAGATGCATTGAGGTCGAAAACTTGAAATAATCCATCGATAAGGGACATTGATGTATTCCCAAAATTGTCGATGGCAAGAGAACCTACCACTGATGACTATAAGTCTTAAGGCAATCAAATGAATCTAGACTCCTATCCTAGAATAAATGATCTGAAGTCGATGGGATGGAATCCACTGGAAGGAGGGAATTAAGGCATCCCCCATCAACCAACACGAGGTACTCAGCAATGCTGTATAATGTGGAAGGACTCGAACAAGATTTGCATGAACCAGTAATAGTACCGGGAATGGTCAACATGCAAAGTCAATATAACTGAGGAATGGTCGACTCAGGTTTCAACTTCCTTCGAACAAGATAATAAAGGAAAATGGTGACTGAATGGAGGCATCATAGACTTGATATACAAAATTGGGACATCTCTGTGACACAAGAGGCATCAATAGAGGCTCCATAGGGACTAGAAGCTTAACCAGCCGGTGGAGATAAAATCAAAGAAACGAGTACAGCTCCTAAAGTCAAACTATTAACCCAACCAACGGATGTGATATACAGTGCTCTATTCGAAGGCGGCATGACTCGACTGTTGCCAAAGATAACATCTTTTCCTATCTAGATTTTTGGTTTTTTGATTTTTTTTGGACTTTTTGAGATATTTTGAAAAGCTTGAAAAAGAATAAAAGTTCTATATAGTTACAAGTCTAGGAGGAGATGAGTGTCAAGAAGCAAACAAACTAGTTCCAAGCAGTGGAACATACCTATGCTCAATGCAAGGAAACATGTGCAGGATACAAACACTCGGAGGAAAGTCCCCTCCCGGTAAAAAAATGGGGAATCAAGCTGCAAAAGATAAATAAAAAGGCTCTTCTTGGCTAGACATAAGACAAGCTCAGGCTATATGGCTGAAGTCAAGGAAGCCGACATAAGGCTCAATAAGGCAAGCAAAACTCATGATAATGCAATTACAACTTGACCTATACAAGGGAGTCCCGAGGAAATGGCCAGCGTAAAGGTCAAGAGGAGTATGAAGCTCTTGCTCGAAGTCATGGTGGTACTATACAAAGGACTCCTGCACCCTAAAGGAGAAATGTTGGCATGGGAACCAAATACAAAATAGGACCTAACTAGGGTACCCATGTATGGTAAATCTCTACCATTCAATGCATGTCACTTCTAAAAGCAGCAAGAAGGTTCCGTGAGAATATGGAATGCATTCGTACCTAAGGTTAAAATGAAATGGTCATAAAGGTTATGCAAAATGAAAATGGATGTGAAACCTAACCTATATGCCAGTTTAGACATAATACCTGCAATAAGCACGAACAGGTCAAAGCCACGGTCAAAACCACACTCAAAATGGATTCCTACAACATCAAATTAGTTCAAACAACTAGAAACGGTAAGAAACGGTCAAAAACTATAGAAAGTGGGTAAAATTTTCAAATTTTTTATATAAATAGTGAAAAATTATAAAAAATTTCATACCATTTGAAATTTTTACCCAACATAGTGCATTTGAGCTTAGAACTTTAGAAGCGAATTCCGGGAGCATCGTCCATCGGAATCCCTCCCCGTTTGATCCAGGTAGATTCTCATGATCCTGCCTTTCATTTTGATGCAATTTTTTTCAAATGCCATGGTATATTCAATTTTCTGAGCCATCCAAACTTATGTGTTTCGGCCCACGTGGAAATCAGGCCTTTTTTCGTGTATAGGGCTTTCCCTACATGAAAAATGCACCGAAATCCATGTACATACATGGGTATTTTGAAAATAGTCACGTACGGGGCTGCGAACAAGGTTTTAAAGGGTAAAAATTGATAAAAAAAACTTGGTTTTTGTGCAGGATGGTGCTAGAGTGGAGGGAAATAGAGCATGGTGATGTTGAGGAAGCTGTGCAAGGTCATCTCATGGCCCAACAAGCATTACGGGCATGTGGCTTGTACAATTTTTGATGTCTTGGTAGCCTGAGGGCCAAACCAAGACTACTCCAGCTACTTTTGGACTATTGGGATCCAAAGTCTGAAAAATTTCAGATAGATGGGATGTCGCTCAACATTGAGGTTGAAGACATATATTTAATCATAGGTTTGTCTTGACGAGGGGAGATGGTGAACCTCCACTCTCGTGGGCTAGGAGGTAGGTTGAACATAGATGAGTACATTGCTTTGTACTACTTTCTGGAGACAAAAAAGGTTAGGAGTCAAATCCCAACAAACTCTATTCATATTCTGGGGCTTAAGGCCATACTTTTGGCACTAGGCAGGATTGCAGGGTTGGTTTCAATATACCATGCCTCACAACCAATGTTGTTCTATGCGGTAGAGTGCATGTGACCTACAGTGTATGACTGGAGTACTACGTTGCTGAGCAACATGAAACAACCACTCAGTGACTAGAAGATGGGTAGAGTGCGGAAATTTGGGTTTGGCAGTATACTGCGCACGTTTTTCTTTGAGTGGATGCTAGGGCTAAGCCCTAGGGTAGACATTGCTCCATGGGTGAATGTCATGCATAGACTGGGTGGAGGTAGGGTGGCTAAACCCTACCCAACAGATTTCTTTCCATGGTGGCGAAGACAGATCATTGCCATAGATGACTATCCCTATGCAAGGATAGACTTCCGCGGAGACCCAGATATGCCCCTACCACCAGGAGCAGCTTATGGTGATAGGATCCCCTACAACGCTGGGTGAATTTCATGCGTAGACTGGGTGGAGGTAGGGTGGATAAACCCTACCCAACAAATTTCTTTCCATGGTGGCGAAGACAGATCATTGCCATAGATGACTATCCCTATGCAAGGAGAGACTTCCGCGGAGACCCAGATATGCCCCTACCACCAAGAGCAACTTATGGTGACATAGATAAAGAATCCAAAACCCACTTTTTAAGTTTTGAATTATTTAATTTTTTTTTGTTTTTTGATATATTAACTCAAAAGACATGTTTTTGGTGTGACAACACATAGTGACAATCTGTCATGTATATGCAGATGTAGGACCATGATGGCCAGATGGCTTCCCTTGTCATTGACAGAGGGGAAGAGGAGATGATATTATGGGTGTGGATGCGGAGTGGACGCTCCAAAACATCCACATGAACTTTTTTCGTTTGACACACAGGGTACCCATGGCACAAGTCGAGGAATTTCCCGAGGCCATGCAACGCCAGGTGGTTGGTGTACCACGAGCATGGGTTCAACTATTTCTATGGCTAGCTAGATCTGTAATGCTCTATCATGATTAGAACCCCCCTCCACCTCATGCTTAGAGAAATGAGTGTATTCATTTTTGTATGACCGTGTAGTATATTTTGGTGGCTCGAAAGCCCCAATTTTGTTTATGACACTTATGTATTATGACGTCACTTTTTGAAGTTAATGAATTTTTTTTATGATGATCGATTGTATCTTATTTACATGTGTGTAAAATGTGTGTTTTTGATATGCTTATGGTCTATGAAACAAATTCCAATCTAACACATAGTTAGCATATGAGTTAGCAACTTGATTAAAAATTCTTGGAACATAAATGTATGTTATATTCTCAAATTGTTGTTCTAGCAATCTAACACGTAAGAATATTCATAATAATGTTAGATCCCTCATATGATACAAGCCATTAAGTTGTGAAAACACTAACTACGAATCAAGACGTACCTTAAGAGAATGAACAACATGTGAAATGGAATCACACAATAACTCACTGACGGCACTATATTCAGCAACATTGTTTGAAGAGGGTCATAAAAATACATCTCCTGAAGACAATACTTGACCTGTAGGAGTATAGATCACCCAAGCAGCCAAAGCTGAGTTTTGAGTGTGGCGGCTAGCACCATCGGCGAATCCTATGTAAACAGAAGACTCCATTAACATCTGCCATAAGAAACAAAATCTAATCAACAAACCTAATCACCATAAGAAAACCTAACTATGCAATGCAAAACTGTACAATAATATACAAAAATTATCCCTGGCTGAAGATCATGCATAGTATTTTTTGAGATAGAGCCCATTTCTAGGCTCTGCCAAAGCTGTCCCTTCATAATCAACAAGCTTGTAGGCACCTTTATCTAAGACTCGTTTAACCACATAAGGACCATGCCACATCGGATTAAATTTCCCTGCCCCCAAGGGTTTCTTAGCTTGATCCCACAAAAGGACCAAGTCACCTTCACTAAGCTTCCTTGAATGGACATACTTATCATATTGGACCTTGACATGATGCTTGTTAACCTCTAGATTTACTAAGGCATCTTGGCGCTGCTCATCAAACTGCTCTAAGTGGACCAAATGCTCTTCCAATGCAGAAGTCTCAGGTAAAAGCTCCATAGCTAGCTTTAGAGAAGGGATTTCGCATTCAACCGATAAGATAGACTTCACCCGATGCACAAGATGATAGGGAGAAAAACCTGTGGTAGTCTTAACCGTGGTTCTATAGGCCCACAAAGCAGGATACAACATGATATGCCAATTATTATTGCTTTGTGTAATGGTTTGTTGAACAATAGACTTAATTGACTTGTTCAATGCTTCAACCTGTCCATTCACCTGAGGGTGATACGAAGAAGAGTGCTCTTGCTTATATCCTAACTTGGAAGCCAACTCTTCCATCATTTTATTCTGAAAGTTCCTACCATGGTTAGTGACAATCTCCTTCGAAATGATGAACCGAGGGATAATCTAGTTGATAATGAAATGTGTGGCTGTCTCATAGTCAGATTTAACTGTGGGCATAGCCTCTTCCCATTTCATGAAGTAATCAACATCCATAATAATGTGATGATGCCCCCCCAGCCGAAGCTAGGTTGCAATCCATAAAATATAGCCCCCACTTGGTGAAGGGACTGGCGGTGACAATAGGATGTAAGGGGGGTGGATAAAAGCACATATTACGTGCAAAAACCTGGCAAGGGTGGCACTTCTTGACTACATTAACGCAATCTTTGAAGATGGATGACCAAAAATATCCCACTCTCAAGATTCTTTGGGCTGTAGAAAGCCTAGATAAATGACCACCACACCCCCCTTTTAGGAAATCATTCAGCACAACCTCAGCCTCCTCATGGGTTAAACAATGACAAAAAATGGAATCTACCCCATGACGGTACAAAGTGTTATCCACTATAAGGTAGTTCTTAGCTACATGACGTAATCGTCGTCTCTCATCTCGTGAAAGGTGAGTAGGCACCTTCAATGTTTGCAAATACACAATGATATCTCCGTACTAAGGGTCCACAATTGAGATGAGGAAAATATTCTCATCGACAAAAGAATCCTCATAAAATTCCTCCTTCTCCAAACTTGGAAAATCAGATATAAGCTTCGCAAAGATCAACGATTTCTTAGATTTCTCCGAAACGAATTTGAGATCAAACTCTTGCAAAATGACAATCCATTTATTGTATTTTTCCCCAATCATCTTTCTGGTGAGGATGAACTAAAATGGATTGATATGAGTTACGACCAAGGTATGGAAAAGGAGAATGTAATGTCTCAAACACTGAACTGCATGAACGATGGCTAAGGATACTATTCTCCACATGGGAATAACAAAGTTCCGCATCTATAAGGTTCCAACTCATATAATATATGGCATGCTCATGGAGCTCCTCATCCTCTTGAACTAGAACCATACCAACCGTGTCCATAGACGCAACCACATAAATCAAGAAATCACGGCTATAGTTCTGTGGACTAAGCATGGGGTCCATTGCTAAGGCTCTCTTAATAGCGTCAAAATACTCCTGAGCTGGCTCATCCTAGTAAAAATGGGTGTCCTTCTTCAAAATATGCATAAATCCTTTAGTCAAGTTGGAAAAATTAACCATGAATATTTGCAAGAATTTTTCCATGCCTTGTAAACATTGAAGGTGTCTGATATTACGTGGGGAGACAATTGAAGTATTGCCTCAACCTTTAAGGGATCGACTCTTATACCCTCCTTGGATACGATGAATCCTAGTAAATGACCAACAGTCATGCAAAAGATGCACTTATGAGGATTTAAACGAACTTGGTAATGACGACATCTTTCGAACACTAATCTCAAATGATATGGATGACACACTCTCAAACGAGAGTGAGCAGTGAGATCATCCAAATATACTTTGATAATCTTGTTAAGATCATGAAATATTAAGGTCATGGCCCATTGAAAAGTGGCTCTGGTGTTTTTAAGGCCGAAGGGCATCTTCCGATATGTAGAAGTAACCCAAGGACAAATAAATGTGGTCTTATGTTGATCCTTGGGCTTAATCTGAATCTGATTATATCTGGAAAAGTAATCCATAAAGGAAAATACCTCACTTTCCATACACTCATCCAAAATCTGATCAATAAATGGTGTGGGGAAATTATCCTTAGGACATGCACGATTTAAGTCACAGAAATCAGTGCATATGCGGATCGCTCCCTGCTTCTTATCCACTAGAATGAGATTTGAAACCCACTCCATCAAGGGAACGGGATAGATAAAACTTACTTTCAGTAGTTTCTCTATCTCGACTTTAATGGCGGGTGCTTTTCTAGGATTCACTGCACGCGAACGTTGTCGAACTGGTTTTGCATCCAGATACATTTTGATCTCATGTTCAACAATACGAGGGTCTATACCCAACATTTCTTCGTATGACCAAGATAAAATGTCACAAAACTCTTTAAACAACTCGGTATACTCCTTGATCTCATTGGGGGAAGAACCCACCCCAATGTAGACATTCTTAATCTTGCCAGGATCATGAGAAATATTGATAGGAATCGTTGGTGATAAATTAGCCATGTTTCCATTAGCCATCTAACTAGGAGAGTTTAATGGAACCACGGGGCTGCCAATATTCTCGCTAAGAATCTCCCTAAAGTCATCACACTCCATATGATTGAACTTAGGAAGAAAATATGATCGATGATGCAACTCTTCCCAAGGTTTCTCAACCCCATACATGGCCTCAAGTATAACTTCATCCGATGGAAAAACATCATCGAGGAAATCATGTGAGTGAGATGACTCTACTGCCCATGCAGGAAGAACATATGGGTCCTCCTCCTCTGTCCGTGAAGATGAAGGACTAAGCTCTACAACCTGATTAAGATTTGCTTGATATGCCACCATCGTTAGAGGAAACGACACGTCTGTTTCGACAGGCATACTCAAAGTACTTGGTGAAGGAAGAATCCAAGGATATTACATATGGGTAGTGCGAAAAGACATCGAATTCGACGAGGACGAAGCCCCACCAAAACTAGACCCAATCATAAGAATGAGCGCAGGACAACTAAAGGTTCCCATAAGAGAAGGATACATACCTACGCCCACACTCCCAGTTCCTGGCTGAGAAGGATCAATAATCGAGATAGAAGCTCCCAATGATGCATTGACACATAGATTATGGAATGAATTTTGATCAATCATAACAATATTCCCATTAAACGGAAAGCATATCACTCGAAAGAGGGAAGAAGCTATGACTTGCATACTATACATCCAATTCCTACCCAGTAAAAGATTGTAGTCAATGGGTGCATCAACCACCTCGACCTCAATCGTGATGGTCTTCCATCCCAATTGGACCTCTAGAAAAAGAAGAATCCCATGTGGATGAAATGATATACCATCGAAATTTGTCAACATTGTGGCAGATTGAGACAACGTGGGAGAACCCAAACCCTTCCAACATGACAAAGACATCATGGAAACAACAACACCTTCATCAGTGACAATACACATGACATTGTTATTAAGACACTCTACATGAATCAAAAGAGACACGTAGTAAGGAAAGTGAGGCTGTACTCCCATGGTTTCAAATTTGATCATGGTAGAAGAGTTATCGTCACTAACTCCAAGAGCAGACAACAAGGCTTTCCTCTGTGGAGGAAAATTCTGAAGCATTTCTAACGTGGACATCACATAAGGAGTCTGGCCCAAATCCTTGACAACTAAATAGTTCTAGGAGGCTCGGGAATTAGGATTGTGCCCCTAATGCTTTAATACTCCCTTAGGAATGCAAGGTGGAGCTTCAGGTTTATCCGTAGGCTTTTCGATTCGCAAAGGGCTCTCTGGTGGGGAAGGTTCTTTCCCAAGGTATGGTTGTGATGAACCATAATATTTCACATGAGTCACAACCTTAGCAGCACGCAGCATATTGATGCAATCGTGACCACTATTGGCCTTTGACAGATTTTGATTTCCACCCAATGCACAAGCAGGATCAACGGTCCTCGAGTTCACATTTTGATTATTGGGTAAAGGATTAGTTAACACAACTAGGCCCTGTGCTATGAACCTTGAGGCATCTTCCATATGAGGGAACAAGTGAGTGAGATGGTCGTCCTTACATGACTTGCAAGGAAACTTCACCTTATGTTTAGATCGCTTCCCCCCCCCCCCAACATTTTCGTTCTTGTTCCCACCCTTACGATTATTTTTTCCTTTTTTCTTATTCCTTCCAGGCTGCTGGTTACCTTTCAGGTTCAACGATTGCATAGAAAGTACACTCACCGATTGGGTAGGTTGAGACGAAGCCATAATTTGTCCCAATGCAGACTGGTTAATTGACAATTGGCTCACTTGTTTCACAATCGAGTCCGTAGGTTTGGTACTTGTAGAGCCCACAATACCATCGGCATGTGGCCCAGGCTTGACCTTGGGGTCAAAATTGGAACTAGGTGCATTAGGTATAATCTCATACAAAAGTCTGGATTGAGCATAGATCAAATCCAACTCTTGTGCCCTAAAATTAGCTTGTTCCTCGTTTTGAACTCCGGAGGTAGAAACATCCTTCGCGATGTAGGGTAACAACGATTTGAGGAACCACTCAAGAAGAAAATCTGGTGGTATAAAGGCTTTGATTAACCATTTTTGTCTACACCACTCTTGAATATGATCCGAAATGTGTGTGGCTTTGTCTTTCCGAAAGGTCGACAAGAGTTTGGTACCGACGTCGTAACGTACGGGTAGCTAGAAATGATTAAGAAAGGTCATGGCAATTTCATCAAGCATAGTTTAAACCCCACCCGGTAACTCTATGTATCATTTTGCTGCAGGACCCATGAGGGTGCTTTGAAATAGCCTCAAACGAATGGAATCATCATGTAAGGAATTGGAAGAGCACCAAAGGTGGAAAGTGGTGACATGCTCACCAGGATCTTCACTAGCCTTACCTTCGAAATTGGGAATGTCCGAAGGAATATTGGTAGGGACTACTGGCCATGCCAGGTCATGAGACATAGGATCATTCATTAATCTCAACAAGTCAGGTAAGTTCAAGGTTGCAAGGAAAGGGAGCCTAGGTTGAGCCGGTTGATTCCATGCTCCTTGGTAATTTTGATTCATGTAAGGTTGATTTCTATAAATTCCATGGCCTTGGCCATAATAACCTCCTCCCATTTGACCCATGTAGGGCTACATGGAAGCATTGTGATGTGGGGTACCTTGATTATGAGGCACTACAAAACCATAATTAGAAGAGTAAGTGGGTTGTTGATACCTGTACCCATAGGGTTGGTATTTCTGTCCATACTGCAGTCCATAAGAATGTCCATGAGAAGCTCCATAAGGTGTTCCATGGGATGTACCATGAGAAGGTCCATAGTTTGGTATATGGGGAGCTCCATGAGGTAGAACATAAGACGATCCAGAAACATGTACATGACATGTTGACACAACAGGAGGTATTTGGCTCTAAGATACAACCGTGCTATTAATCGCAGAACGAACACGGCTAGTAGCAACATCTTAGCCTGAAGGCCCACGTGAATTAGTGGGAGGATGAGTCATTAAAAACACAATCGAAGGAATGGGGTTCTAAGATGAAGGGAAATGTGAAGGAATGTAATTGGTGTTCCAAATGTTCACCCGTCTCAGTCCTGGTATCTGAATAGGATTACTAACATTAGGCCTAGGAGGAGCATGTGAAGATTCCTCCACCACCGGGATGGAAGGTGTAATGTGACTAATGCCCCCAAACCTCTCTACATGGAGAAGAGTGGGAGTGCCCCTAGGTGTATTTATAGGGTCAATTTATGACTCAACATGATATGCTGGATCGGGCTCAAGATTATCAGTAATGTTATATCTAACATTACTAGTGCTTATGGGTACATAGTGAGTCTCGTCGCTCAGAAACCAATACCAGCGACCTGTGAATGAGGGATCATAACCAAATCGTGAAGGTTGTTCATGTAAAGGATCATATGTGCTAGTAGGATATTCCTCCCCAACCTCATGAGGTGGAGAAGACATCTATGGAATCTCATCCTCATGATCTCCCATGGTGTGTGAATCAAAGTGAGAAGTAGTCCGCCCAGGCTGTTTGGTTCTCTCTCCCAAATAAGGAGGATACGTGGAAGGCAGAAGTCCTACTAAACGATGAGAATGGCGGGGTTTCATGCCCGAATCCACAATGACTCAAAAAATAAAAAGACTCGATCTAATTATGCAAGCCCTAGGAAAACTAGCATGCACATAGCATACACCTAAAAATGTAAAGCCAAATCACAAGCATACCAAGGGTAGGATATGTGAGCTCCCAAATGAAGTAGGTATGTCTCGCCTAGGAGAGGCTTGAGACTCCCATACACAACAAGCAGAGGTTCGTAACCAATTATAGTGGCCCTCAGATTCAACACATATAGCGACTGTGCTGTTCGACCCCTAACTGGACAAGAAACCTGTAGAATAACCTCTACAAATACCCCCTCGATAACCTAGGTAAGAAAACTAAGGTCACCTCGATATAATCAATGCTCATGGGGACAGTAGCAGGCGGGATTGACTGTATGGGAAGGGTAAAAAATCCCGAATCATGAAAGCACAATTAGTACCCCAGGGGTGCACTAGCCAATACCTCAAAGGACCCTAGATATGAAAACAATCCTGTAAATATCTCTGGTGCTAATCAATCACAATCAGGGGTCATCCCAATCATAATTTCTCACACTACCTCATGCTTAACTCCCTTGTAAGAGGAGGATCCTGACAAACACTAATTATATAAAGGATTTCACACTCTCACCTGGATAGACACCTAATTGTTTTGTTTAGTGGTATTGGAGAATTAACTCACAATGAACTATTCCAAGACCCCAAAACCTAGTCTTGTTGGTTCACCCTAGAAAAGAAAAGAGTGTAATTCATTTTATTATGCGTTGATTTTAATTGGAATTATTACTCAAAAGGGTAAATGGTTGTGCAAATAATGATGTTATGAAACAACAAGAAGTAAAATGCACACCTAACAATCAATGCAAATGCATTGTGTTGAATGAAACCTAATGCAAGTACCATGCTAACTGATAATGCACCAGCAAAACTAATGCAAGTACCAAGCAAACCTAATGCAAGTACCATGCTAATGAAAAATGAAAAGAATGCATAACTATGCAAAAATCAATTTTTTTTTGTATTTTTGAATTAAATGAGATAAAAAACAAAAATATGACTCTACCACCCTCAGACTCTGCAACTACTCATAGACAATAGCCAAACAAAGTACTAAGGTAAAAGAGACCTAAAGCACTAATCTCAAAACAAAAAATAGAAAATGAAATGACAAGAACATTTTCAAAATCAAATAAAAAAGAGTCTCCACTCAGAAACAGAGAGGATATACAGACTCCAGAAGCACCAAAGAATACTCAACAATCATCCAAACTCACCCAGCAACACTTAATCTTCCCAAAAAAGCAAGAAATCAGGGCATATGTGACTGTTCTTAGTAAACTTGCATACATACATGAATATTCCAGGAAAACCCATGTGTACTCGCGACTGTGAAAGAAAAACCTGCATACAGGAAGAAAAAGAGAGAAAAATAAGGTAAATGGACAAGCCAAGACAAAATTTACTCCTACAGGACACTACTGGGCAATAATGCCCCTAGAACCGACACAGAAACAGATAAATCAGAGCAATAGAAGCACATTGAATGCCGAAAAACCCCCAAAGAAAAACAACTAGGAACCTCCCTAGTATGGTCGCCAATTCTGTTACGGAGAAAAAATCCTATGGCTTGGGGTGTACCACAACAGACAGAGAAACCACAAAAATCAATCCCTTCCCAATATGCAAGATAAATAAAACATCTAACACTAAAGGATCTCGAAACATACCTTACTACGGATGGTTGAAGTAGATCCTCGTTGAGATTTTTCCAATCCCGCTTGCTTTAGCAATTTACTCTCAACAACAGTAAACAAGGCAAGCATGCTATATAATATAGTGTTAGGAATAATCTAGCACATATAATCAATAATGCATATGCAATTAAACACATCCATGGATTCAATATTCATTTAAATGCACATCATTGGACAGGAAAAGATATTTCTATTAATAAAATCAGAGATTACATAAGTGACAACCTCTGTCGGCACGTCTATGAACCGGAGAAATTGAGTCCTCCACCTGGGCCTCCACTACCTCAATCCTCCATCTCTCATAGAAAGCTCACAAGAAAAGGAAATCTTGGGAAGAACACAAAGTGCTCCAAGGGACAAAGGGATGCAGACTCAAGTATAATAAAGCTACAGCAACAATGGACTATAGTTTTCTTGCTCTTCAATTCCTCCTCTTCAATGTATCCAAGGGGTTCCTTATATCGTGCTTCAATGGGGTAATGGAAGGTCAAATCCAAGCAATATCAAGGCATATGGAATGCCAAGAGACAAGTGACTCGGATCCACATCAAGGAAAACTCCAAAAATATTTGTACTTGTGCACACATCCCGATGTACACAGGTTTAAGGGTAATATCCACGTATATACACGAGAAAGGGATCAAAAGTTGCGTACAACAAATCAAAGGTGTTTTTAGGGATGATATGGGAAACATCAAAGGTACAATAATGGTCCATGGGGTCCAAAGAGTCTGCAGAGGGACATGTAAGTCCATAAAAGTGTGATCAATCATGTGTGGTAAAATTAGTTGTAACAAAATCGATCCAAATGCAGTTGTTGAGAAAGCAAGGTGGCATAACATGAAGGATGAAGCTTATGGCTTGCTTTATCTCTCTCTTTCTCTAGAACTTATTTATCATCTTAATGGCTTGAACGAACTAAATTAAGTGTGGATCAAAATTGAATCCATCTTCAGAAATCAAGATGAGCTCAGAGGACATCTTGGAGAATGATTTAATCTCATTGAGACCAAGTGAATTCCAAACCATTGAGGAATTCATCACTAAGTTTAAGTCACTAGTGATTTTTCTCAAGCAACGTGGAATTGAGAAGAAATAATAAAAATTAATCCTTTCCATCCTATTGAAATTGGGTCCATAATACTTAGTTTTTGTGTCAACATTCCATGTTACTAAGGTTGCAGTTCAAAATTGGAGGATGTCATCCCTAGATGCATTCATAGATTCTCTCACTCAAGAGAAAGTCAAACTGATTCAAATGGGGACCCTCATAACCTCAAAGGATCATGCACTTGTAGCTCTTGAAAGCAAGAATTTCAAGTCCAAAGGAAAGAAAAATTTGAAGGAGAAGAATCCGAAGTCAGACTCCAAAGATGAAGGTTCTTATTCTACCGATGAAGGTTCGAATTTCAAGAAGAAGAGCAACACGAAAGGGAGATCAAAGTGTTCCTATTGCATAAAACCTTCTCACAATGAAAAATATTGTTTTAAGAAGAATATGGACATCATGGCTCAATTTCTCAAAAGGAACAACATTTATGTTCCATATTTTGCAAGAAAGGAAGGAAGGGAAAACTCTTATGATCCCTAGGGGTACTGCCACAATGTGTAATTCAAAGGTAATGTCGGTCATGATTTGATTTCCAGATTTAAATAGTTTCACCATGTCTCAAATTTTGATACTCATTCTGATCTCCCAGAATTACATACCTATCATTTCCTCCCTTGGAAAATATACCTATCAATTCTCCAGAGCCATCTCCTCTCAATACTAGTTTTTTGCCACTAGTTTCTGACTTGCCTTGAATATCCAAATATTTCAAAATCCATTTAGATTATTATTTATATGATTTAGAATATGATTTTCAAGTTGATATGCAGGTTATGACACCCTTATCCCACCCATTTGATGCTCAAAATACCCTACAACTTCCAAATTCTCTAATTGGTAAACTAGCAATTTAATGGTTTCCTATACTGTATCACATGTACAAGTTGGTATTATGTTTTTTTTTTGTTGTCATTGGTTAGTTTTCCATTTAATTGGATATATTTTTTCTATTGTTATATACATTTTTATCTTATGTAACCTTCATTAGGTAGAATTTAGGATACTTGTAATATCCATATTTTCCCAAATTTCAAAATAGTACAGTTACACCTAGTTTTCCTACTTTGACTCAACCTGATTTTAGAGCCACTATACCTTGGTTGTTTTCTGCTCCATATGAATTAATTTATGATATTTAATAGACTCATAATATATATTACATAATTAGAAATGTTTCACATCAGTTTGGAAAGAAGGTTTATGATTGGGTTCACCATTATGCATCTACACAAGAAACTGAGCTTGCTGATTTCATTGACGTTCTTTGGTTATGATATGATTGCACATATCTCTTTTCCATATCTGATTTTTTTTTTATATCTAATATTTTATGTTTTCACATGAAGAATCATTCATATTATGCTCCTTCATCACTAGAATATCAGTTTCAAGGGGTTTCTCCACATGTTTTTTGTCTACACAACATTGGAAAATTGATACATGACCAAGGAATCTACAACAAATCCACCAAGTTTTTCACCAAGAAGAAGTAAATTCATATTATTCAAGTGAAGGACAAAATTTAGTGAAGACATTCATTTAGTTTACGTGCCATGTCCATTTTTTAGAAAGGATTTTCCCCATGCGATTTTTCCTTTTTCCTCATTTTACATGGAAAAATATTTTTTTTACATTTAGATTGTATGGGTGACCTTTGGTCTTAGTTAGTAGGGACCAGGTTGTCCAAGGTTAGTATTAAAGGGGGGTGTTAGTATTATTATTAATCCTCCCTTTGCATACGTAGTCTATTTATTCATTGTCCTAGCTTAGGAGGTCTTCATCACTTCACTAGTGCATGGGGGACACACCTAGTGGACACCTACCACTAAATGCTCCTGTATGCATGAGTTTTGGTGATATATGGATCAATCCCTATATTTTAGGAACCAACTATCCACTATCCATGTGTCATTCCTTGGTGAGACTGATCTTGGTAGAGCATAGATCAATAACATATTCTTCACTGGAGTCTTCATCCTTCTTTGCTTCCTCTTCGGCTTCTTGATCACTATCTTCAACAGCATGGGCCAAAACATTTTCATATTTTTGACTCTTTATGCTTTCATGGGACAGTTGAGAGCAATGTGTCCCAACTTGTGACAAGTGTAGCATTCATAATTTGAGAATTCTTGCTTGGACTTCTTAAACCCTTGAGTCTTATGAGGATGATCATGACTCTTCCTTTTGTTCTTGCCTTTGGTATGAATTGTCAAAGATTGATCATCATTGTAATTTAGATTTTATTCTCTAGATGCTATCCTTTCTTCTTATTGAACACATTCTTCCCATAACTTTCAAAATTTGGTTAGTTTCCTTCTTGAACAAATTCCTTGGATAAAGGCTTCCCAATCTCTTGAAAGACCATTTAAGGTGGCCATTACAACTTCTGCTTTGTCAACCATGTCACCAATGGATTCTAATTGATCCTTGATTTGAGCTACTCTTGTAAATTAAGACTACATGGTCTCTGACTTTTGAGCTCTTACACTTTTGAGGCGATTCCTCAGGTTCATCTTCCTATTGATGTTTCTTCCTTCAAATAGTCCGGATAGAGCATCAAACATTTGTTTTGGAGTCTCCCTTGAGGATACTTGAGGAATCAAGTTATCTTTGATGGATTCAGCTATGATCCTTTTAATTATGATCATATCCTTCTTATACTTGGACTTGGCTTGAACTTCTTCTGGTTCTTTCGCTTCCCTTTACAAATCTATCTAGATCATTTTCTTGTAGGATGAGCATGATCCTATACTTCCATGCTCTGAATTTTTCAACACCTTCAAGATTTTAATCTAGCTTGGTATTCTTTGTCATATTTAATAGAATGAGAAATTAAAATGGAATAAGGAAGAGTAGTACTTACTTGAAGAAAACAACTTCTAGATCCAGAAGTTGTTTTCTTCTGAATGAGACTGTATCTTGCTTTTTCTGAGAATGATGATGGAGTCTCAGGAAAACTGAATCCCTAGTTTGTCCCAATAGTAGTGACTGGTCCAAAATTGAAAATTCTTGGAATCTAGTTCTGTCTTCATAAAAAGATGTGCTCTTTAGGGGAGAGTTGATATATCCTTGTTTTCTGGTTGATCTGTCGAGGGATTTGTTCAGAGTAACAAAACCTAACTGTGTAGTGTTTCCATTTAGGGTGGCTCTGATACCATGTTAAGTTTTCTTAATTTTCTTAGATGATATCTTAAATAAAATTGTTAGTAGTAAGATCACTGAAAGAACAACAAGCACAAAAACATAAGAACACAAGAACATAAGAACACAAATATTTTCCTCGGGGAAACCACAAGGGATAAAAACCTGCAAAACTTCCTCAGTATATAACTCAACCAGAGCAGTGTAAAACCCAAACAACTACTTCTCTCTTCTTTCTAGAGCACTTTTTCTTCTCTCTCTTACAAAAAAACTTGAGTGAGTGAGTACAAATGAAGGGGAGCACCTCCGTATTTATATTATTTAGTTGAATTGACCTCTAACCTAACATGACCGACTTTTCTAACTGACTGGGATGAATTGTCTAGAAAGACAACAAAAATTACATTTATTATATTGACACTTGGGTACTGTTGACCCAACTTACATCCATACATTACATTGATTCTTTCAATGACTCTTACAAGAACAAAATCATCTCTTGAAGCAGGAACAAAATCAATACATCTGGAATATCTCTTGAAGTTACAATACTTTAACATATTGGAGGGTATTGACTTCCTCTTCTTCTTATTTTTTCTTTTTCTTTTTGTAACTAGGGGAATTGACAACTGGAGACGGGCTGGTACTCATGTGACACGGGGTCTAGGGATCCAATCCTGCAACCACTATGCCCTAGGTGCATCCACAGGGCCCGAACCATGGCGCACAGGTAAATTTAGGGGGGATTTGAACATGAGACCTTCCATTTACAACCAATTTCAACAATTCCACTTTACCACTTGCTCTGCCCCCCCACGGGCAACTTCCTCTTCTTTTGATTTATGCTCTTCTTTGTATTTTGGCAATTGTTCTTTCAAATATTTGTTCATTATTCTATATTTTTCAATTTCCTCAAGAGCACTTATGAGTTCAGCCTCTAGGTCCACCTCTCCTTCTACATTTGATTCGTAATCTGAATTTTGGGTTTCTATTCCCATGAATTAAATTTCTTCATTTTCACTTATCTCTTCATCTTCATTGTCTTCCATGGAATATAAGTTTTTCTTCTTGTATATAGATTTACTCTTTTGATATTTATTTTGATTGCAAGGTTCTTCTTTATCACTATCTTTTTGTTTTGGTTAAGGACAATTTGTGGAAAAATATCCAATTTTTCTATAGTTAAATCACTTTAGTGTTAGATTTCCTTTGTACCTTTCAGTACATTTCTCAAGTTTCTTGATGAAAAGAGCTTCTTCATCATGTAAGTTCTCTGATCGGTTCTTGGGTAAAGCTTTAGATTTTTTTGACTGTTTTGTAGCTTTAAATGTCACCTCTTTTCTTGATGGTCCATTATGTTTTGTTCTCATCTCATAGAAAGTGAAGATTCCATGTAGCTCATCCATTGTCAAAATTTCAATATCATCTTGATCCTATACATTATATACTTTTGGGTTATATCTTATTGGTATGGTTCTTAGTACTTTTTCAACTACCTCTTTCTCTTTTATTTCTTCTCTGAGACCTTTAATTTCATTGACAATTTCATCTACTATTAGAAGATATTCTACAATATTTTCCTCTACTTTCATCTTTAGAATTTCGAAATTCCCTTTGTATGTTTGAAGTTTGGATTTTTTGAATTTGAGAGCCCCTTCATAAGCAATTTTTAATTTTTCCAAAGCATGTTTAGTTATCTTGCATTGCTTGACTTTAACAAACATTGAATCTGCTACTCCTTTCAAAATTGCATTCAAAGTTTTTGCATTGGATATTCATTTAGTTCATCTCTATATGTAGGTAGGTTGTTTGGTATTTAATACCCTTTTTCAACAGAACTCAAAATTTTCATTTAAGATACATTAGATGGCATCTCATTCTTACACTCCAAAATCCATAATTATTTCATGTAAATAATGTAGGTATGTTAGCAGCTAACCCTTCTTGATGATCCATAGTGATTTTTAATAGGATCTTCCTTCTAGTGGTTTATATTGTAGTGAAGGATCCCGCTCTAATACCAATTGTTGGAATATTGGATAGTACTGAGGGGGGTGAATCAGTATTGATAACTTTTAAAAATTTAAAACCACTTTTAAATTATTCATTAAAATACAAAATCAACAAGATATACAGAACACAAAATTTATTGTGGAATCCCAATCGGTAAAAGCACAAACACTTTCTATAACTCCAAAATTATATTTACAATTGTTTTTGCAAGCTACAACTTTCTAGAGACACCAATCCCCAAGTTTTTCAGCTACAACTGAAGGATGCTACAACATCATGTTTTCCATCCACTACTATAAGGAGGCTACAACCCCCTTATGGGATTGCAACCTTCCCTAGCACCAGCATACCACCCTAATTTGATATTTTTCTTCAATTATGTTTTTAATTATTTTTCACTTCATTGGTCTCTATATTCTCTTGTTGTTACATTGATTTGGATTGCTGAGACATATTTATTCCACTTTTAACTTCTATTCAAATACTTCTTTCATCATGTATTTGAACCATTATGTCTTTTCATCGTCGTGTCCCTTCATTAAAACCTTTTCACCAATGCATCTCTTCATTATGGAAACATGCATTTTCATGAACTAGTGCAAAACAACCTGAAACCCTTTTTTGGCAGACCTATAACTTTGTCTTCAAGCACCTTTTAGGAGAAATAAGACCATGGTCAGATGCACACATCAACAAGCTACATTATGATGACATCAAATTATTTTTATCAGTTTCCTACAAAATATTGAGGGAATTTTACTAAGGCAACTTAGTCCTATTTTTCAATACTTAATCAATTTTTAGCAAATTTCCCAAAACAGTCCAAAACCTCATTTTGGAAAACTTGTAACTTTTTCTTCAAGCACGGTTTAGGGGATTTGAGAGCATGGTCAGATGCAAAGATCAACAAGATAAAACCTTATGGTATCATATAATTTTTATTAGTATCCTACAAAATATGGCGGGAATTTTACTAAGGCCACTTTGGCAGATTTACCAGAACTAAAACAATGCAAATCATACCAGAAAGCACTTTTGGCGGACTAAAAACTTCACCTTCAAAGAATGTATTTAAAAACCAATCATATGGTTAGATGCACATGAAAAAAATATAGATGTCTATATCCTCATAATCATTTAATTCATTAAATATAGAATATGGCATGTATTTTACAGAGGCCCCTTAGGCAGATTAAGAAGAATTTATCCTTAGTTAAATTTTCAGAGTTTCAACAAGTTGGCATACTTTTACAGAATGGTGTTAAATTGTCACAATGACTTCATGAGAGGACTAGAAAACCATCATATGACTTTTCAACCTCATCACACATGCCACATTCCATGTCATCACTTCCTTTTTTATTCCTTTGGCATTAATGAACTTTGATTTTCGTATAGTTAGTCAATTTTCAGAGTTTCAACAAGTTGCCATATTTTTATAGAATGGCGTCAAATTGTAAAATTGACTTCATGAGAGCACTAGAACATCATCATATGAATTTGCAACCTCATAACACATGTCACATCATCATACATGTCATGTCATTTACTTTGTCAATAATGAACTCTTTTGACATCAATGGCAACCACACTCAACACATATAAATTAATTATATCAGTTACCAATCTTTCGAATGCATTGAATGTGACAAATTCCTTACCAATCTACCCATGGTGATTTGCATGCAACCCATATGATTCAAATTCTTGCAAAATAAAAACAAATACCACTTACTATTAACCCATGGTACTTGTAAAAATGATAAATAATTTCAACAGCTATGGTCAATTAATGCAAGATACCCACCAAGGAAAAACACCCATAGAATAGAACAAGCAAAATAATCCTTTGGTTTTTAAAAACAATAATACCACTCAATGCAAGGCACTATAAACAAACCTTAGCACATGGTAATTGTCTACAATTTACTTACTAATCAAGAATGATCCCATCTTCAACATTAATATTTAAAATTATTTGAATAATTATTTCAAACACTTCATTTAACTCTGTAGGAATTATTTTATCCCAATTACATGAAAAATAAGAGTTAAACTCTTTGAAATATTTTAACAAACATTATGTTTACAAATTCGTAATCTAGCAATTACTACATGAAATTGAAATGATAAATAATTATTTGCAAATAAAAATCCAAGTAAAAGAAAAATAATAAAAATGAACATAATTGCAACTTATTTTTCCATTCAAATAATTTCCTTCTCGCAATTATAGATCTTAACAAACATATTGTGCAGTAAAACTTGTACCCATTCCATATATGGGAATCCAACCAAGCAACACATGAACTCATTCTTTAAATACATTTTCAGAAATTATAATAAGGAACCATATAAGTTTTTACCGTTCATCAAAGAAATAATATGGAGAAATTAAACACCATTTCTATGAATGGAAACTCATCTGCAAAAATTTTAAAATGGGGAATTGACTATGTCTGAAGCACGCTCCACCCAACCTTAGGAAAATTTTCTCATTAATCTCTTAGCAAAACACCATCCCCGCGATGAGACTCATGCATTCACTAGACACACATCCCACCGGTCCCATAATTTCTAAAATTCACACTTTGGAAGATAAGAAATTGGCTTAACTCCGGATTTCATTCTAGATAGTGCATTTCACTTCCTCGGTTCATTTTTACAACACAAAAAATGCAATACATATCTACCTTTAGTGCTCATAATTCCACTAAGTTAGTTTCCTACACCATTTGTTATTTCATCGGAATGACCAAAGGCAACAATGGACACAATTTTAGCAATACCAGACTCAAAAATTGGTTTCTTAGACTTAGATTTCAATTCTTAGACTCAGAATTTATCAACACATTTTCCTTCCACATACCAAAATCATCTTTCTTCTATCAATCCCACTAGTAGTTCTCTCTTCTCCCTTCTAGCCAACGTAGTAATGGATTCTTACCGAGACGGGGACCAATTTCATTTTTGAATGCATTAGTGTAATGCATATAAAGTTTGATCCATGTAGGATCTCCATGAGACCCATGTTTTCCCTTTATTTCTATTATGAGTTAAAAACTTATAACCTCTCCCCCTAATCCCACTTAATCCCACTTAAATCATGATTTAAAATAAATTTTAATTTAATTAAATGGTATTAGGACTTAATCATGACTTAGGACATTTTTCGGGATTTAAAGGATATAAAAGGGTCATAGCATCATTTTCACCTAGGACACTAGTATGTGCATTAAGATCCTAATATGTGGTATGTCGTTGGAGAACCTCCTGTAGCATTAATCATGGATTCTCAAGCATGACAAAGTACCAAAAATCAATGGTTAAGGGTTCCTATATTTCCCAACCTCTATTCTCACCTACAATCAATTATTTTCCCTTCCAAAATTGTACTTCTGTCTCAAATTCGAATTTATGGGTTAAAGACATCCCGGAAATGGGCATGAACAACAGCAGGAAACTATACATAGTGTAGAAACATGCATGAGAGAATGATAGATTGAGTATTGAATCGGAGGGAAATTATATAAGGGTGAAAATACATATGGCATAGCTTCTAATCATATAAGAAAAGAGCTCTTGAAAATTGACGAAATTGTCACCACCCTCATGCTTCAATAACTACATGAAGTGAATTTTCCCACCAACATCACACATGCATTCAATGATTGGGCTAGTATTCAAGAGAAGGTGATTGTCTCATTTAAAACACATGGAAGATCTTAGGTTGAGTTCTTAACACTTGGAAAAATTAGATTTTGTTTCCCATAAGCCCCCTTTTTGCTTCCCCTCTGATGGTAACATAACCCCTCTAGTGCTATTTCACAATCATCTTGGACCATTTTATTATTTTCCATCATAATATTTACATACATTTCAAATTGGCATGATAATCTAATAAAAATATATACATCATACATGCCTAGCCATTCACTAGTCAGGCCTTGGCCTTGAGCTCTGCACTAAGAATCCATACTAGCATATTTACATCATTTAAATAATTTTGATTAAATACATTATGAGTAAAAATTGGGGGTATTACAATCCCTTCCCCCTTGGAATAACACCATCCTCGGTGTTTTCTCAAAATCAGAACAAAAATGAGTATGGCTATTTCATGGCATTCTCCAAATCCCACATAGCCTCATTGGGACCAAAGTGCTTCCATTACACCTTTAATTGTATGATGACTCGATTTTGGAGCAATGTTACCTTCTTATCTAATATCCATCATGGCTCAGTTTGGAACTCTTCCTTGGTTCCAGCTGAATCACATTCCAATCAATCACATGGTTAGGATCATGTACATATTTCTTAAGGAAAGGAACATGAAAATCATTATGATGTTCAGTATTAGTAGGCAATGCTATATGCAATTGGCCCTATTCTTTCAAGCACTTAAAATGGCCCACAATATCTCGGTGACATCTTAGCACAACTTCGAAGATTCAAGGAACTCTTCCTTTCCCTCACTCTAACCTAAAAATCATCCCGAACATTGAATGATCTATGCATTATATTCTTATCTACATAGATTTTCTTTCTATCTTGGGATTCCTTTAAATTATTCATAATTTTTGCAACCTCTTGCTCCATTGCCTTAAGAAATTATGGCCCAATTAAAATTTTGTTTACTGGATTGTCCCAAGTAACTAGTGTCTAGAACTTTTTTCCATACAAAGCCTTAAATGGACTCAAGCCCAATGAAGCCTGCTTCCCATTGTTATATGCAAATTCTACCAAGTGTAGATAATATTACCACTTGGATGGTTTGTCCATCATATACATGAAAATGTTAGGATTATTATTAATCATCCCTTTGACCACATAGTCTATTTGTTGATTTTCCTACCTTAGGAGGTCTTCATCACTTCCCTAGTTCATGGGGGACACACCTACTAGAAACATACCACTAACTACACCTATTTGCATGAGTTTTGGTGCTCCAAGGATCAAACCCTATATCTTAGGAACCCACTCTGAGTGCCACTAGCAGTGTCCAACATTTGAATCCAATAGATATTCAGTTATGTCCAGTTATGCTACGATTCCCATCAGTTAGTTCACTCTTAGTCTCTCTAGCGCCATTTTGCATGATTTAAGGGAGTATAGCCCCCTTTGTTCACCTACACTCTTCAGATAACTAGTTGTGAAATCCTCCAGTGATCCATAGTTGTGTTAGTGATCTCTAGTGGTGATTTTCCCACATTGAGTTAGCTCGTGAGACAATCTAGGTTGGTAGATTCAACTTCCTCTTTAGGTATTTGAATTTTTCCTTGATGTTGTATTATATGTTCACACATAATGATGAATAATATTGCATGGAATATTTCTACTATTGTTCTTCAACTCATTGTGTAATAGCAATTATTATTCTCTATACTTTTCTTGTGTAATCTATGTGAAGACTATTTATGTACCAAGATCTAACATGTCAAATATAAAATGGTATCGGATCCTGGTCAGGCCATTCTAATCTCCCTCATATACTTCCATTGATGCACCAGAAGTAGTTTGGTTCCACATAAATGCTGTAATTATTCCCTTTCTCCAATGTTACAAATATCGTGTCAGCGAATTTATCATCGAGCATCCAAAAAGAAATTATCAGATTTTATGGCAAACATCGACAATATATCAACAAAATAAAAAATAAAAAATTATAAAAAAATAAAAAATGCAAAAAATCACAATATATTCGAAAAAATTGGCAAATATCGCCATAAAATTGGCAAATATTGCGATAAAATTGGAAAATATCACGATATATTTGAAAAAATAGGCAAATATCGTTATAAAATTGGGAAAAAATTGCCAAAAGAACGGGGAAAATATCGGGGCGATATACTGCCGATATATCGCCAGTGAGTTAACATCGCGATATATCACGAAGTTGCCGATATATCAACGATGTTTGTAACACTGCCTTTCTCCCTCTGGATTTTGTCCAGAGAAGACTATCTAGGTGTGAAGTAGCCTGATAAAGTGCTCATTGTCAAAGCAGAGGTTGATTTATCTTATAAAAAAATTCTCTTTAGTTTTGTGCAAGTGTTCAATTCTCTCACAAGTAGTGCAACAACAATGCATAAATATACCTAATATAGTAACATTGAATTCCTTCCATTACCATGAATGGAAATCCAAGATTGAGATACTATTGTGCAACAAAGGCCACTACAAAGTTACTATGGCCTTAGAAATTGATCCAAATGCAGTTGTTGAGAAAGTGTGGCATAACATGAAGGATGAAGCTTATGGCTTGCTTTATCACTCTTTTTCTCTAGAAGTTATTTTCCATCTTGATGGATTGACCGAACAGAATGAAGTGTGGATCAAACTTGAACCCATCTTCAGAAAGCAAGATGAGATCAGAGGACATCTTGGATAATTATTTAATCTCATTGAGACCAAGTGAATTCGAAACCATTGAGTAATTCATCATTAAGTTTAAGTCATTGGTGATTTTTCTCAAGCAGTGTGGGATTGAGAAAAAATAAGAGAAATTAATCCTTTCCATCCTATCAAAACTGGGTTCGGAATACTTAGTTTTTGTGTCAACATTCCATGTTACTAAGCTTGCAGTTCAAAATTGGAGGATTTCATCCCTAGATGCATTCATATATTCTCTCACTCAAGAGAAAGTCAAACTGATTCAAATGGGAAATCTCATAACCTCAAAGGATCATGCGCTTGTAGCTCTTGAAAGCAATAATTTCAAGTCCAAAGGAAAGCAAAATTTGAAGGAGAAGAAGCCAAAGTTAGACTCCGAAGATGAAGGTTCTTATTCTACCGATGAAGGTTCGAATTCCAAGAAGAAGAGAAACAAGAAAGGGAGATCAAAGTGTTCATATTGCATAAAACCTTCTCACAAATAAAAAAATTGTTTTAATAAGAATATGGACATCATGGCTCAATTGCTCGAAAGGAACAACATTGATGTTCCATATTTTGCAAGAAAGGAAGGAAGAGAAAACTCTTATGATCCCTAGGGGTACTACCAATGTGCAATTCAAAGGTAATGATGGTAATTATTTTATTTATAGAGTTAAATAGTTTCACCATGTCTCTAATTTTTATACTCATTCTCATCACCTAGAATTAGATACCTATCAGTTATCTAAAGCCATCTCCTCCCAATACTAGTTTTTTGTCACTAGTTTCTGACTTTCCTTCAATATCCAAATATTTCAAAATACATTTAGATTCTTATTTATATGATTTATAATATGATTTTCAGGTTTATATGTAGGTTATGAAAACCTTATCCCATCCATTTAATGCTCAAAATACCCTACAACTTTCAAATTATCCAATTGGTAAACTAGGCACTTTCATGGTTTCCTATACTGTATCACATGTACAAGTTGGTATTATGTATTTTTTTTCATTGTTTTTTTTCCATGTCATTGGATATATTTTGGCTATTTTTATATACATTTTGATATGATGTAACCTTCATTAGGTAGAATTTAGGATCCTTATACTATCCAGATTTGCCTAAATTTCAAAATAGTATAGTTACACCTAGTTTTCCTACTTTGACTCAAACTGGTTTTAGAGCCACTATACCTTAGTTGTTTTCTGCTCCATATGACTTAATTTATGATATTTAAGAGCTTCATAATATCTATTACAGAATTATAAATGTTTCACATCATTTTGGAAAGAAGGTTTATGATTGGGTTCACCATTATGCATCTACACAAGAAATTGAGCATGTTGATTTCATTAACGTTCTTTGGTTATGAGATGATTTCAAAGATCTCTTTTCCATCTCTGATTTTATGTTTTAACATCAAGAATAATTCATATGATTCTCCTTCATCACCATAATATGAGTTTCAATGGGTTTCTCCACATGTTTTTTGTCTACACAACATTGAAAAATTGATACATGATCAAGGCATCTACAACAAATCCACCAAGTTTTTCACCAAGAAGAAGTAAATTCATCTTATTAAAGTGAAGAACAAAACATATTTAAGACATTCATTTAGTTTATGTTCCATGTACATTTTTTAGAAAGGATTTTCCCCATGCATTTTTTCCTTTTTCCTCATTTTACATGGACAAATAATTTTTTTACATTTAGATTATATGGGTGACCTTTGGTCTTAGTTAGTAGGGACTAGATTGTCCAAAGTTAGTATTAAATGGGAGTTTTAGTATTCTTATTAGTCCTCGCTTTGATTATTTAGTATGTTTATTCATTTTCCTAGCTTAGGAGGTCAGCATCACTTCATTAGTGCATGGGGGACACACCTAGTGGACATCTACCACTAACTGCTCCTCTATGCATGAGTTTTGGTGATATATGGATCAAATCTAAAAGCGAAGCATTCCCTCAAGAACATGATTTACTCTTTTAGTTTGTCCATATATTTGTGGAGTGTAAACAATGCTAAAGTTTAGTTGTGTGCCCAAATCTGCAAAAAGACTCTTCCATCATTTTGAAGTAAATTTGGTACCTATGTCTAAAATTATTGTCTTAAACAATCCATGCAATTTGAAGATTTGCTTCATGAAAATATTTGTAATGACATCTGTTTTATATGTGGATTTGAATGGTATTAAATGTGTTTCCTTATACAATTTATCCACCACAACCATGATGGAATCATGCCATCCCCTATTCATTGGCAAACCTGTAATAAAATCCATGGAAATTATTTCTGATTCCCATTCTGGAATTGGAAAAGGATGCAACAACTTTGCTGGGTATCAATGCTCAACTTTTACTTGTTGACATTTCATGCACTTAAAAATATATTTAGCAATGTTCCTTTTCATCCATGGACAAAAATATTTCTTTGTGTATGTAGCAATTGTTTTATGATATCCTAGGTGACCATAAATAGGCATTTTATGAATTCATCCATAACAATTCTCCTCAAGTCTACTACAATTGGAATATAAATTAAATTTTTATAAATAGGAAGTCCATCCTCTTCTAAATGGTACTCTTCATACATATTTTCAAAAATTTACTACTTTAATGTTTCTTTTATTTGCACATACAGTTCATCTTCAACAAGATAATTTACAATCTACTGCCTTAAATCCGATTGGCAGGTGGTGATGATTGTCACATGCATTTCATGCATCTTTCTGCTGAGTGCATCAACCACTTTATTTTATGTTCCTTTTATATGTTTGAGTTCCAAATAAAATTCACATAAAAATTCCATCCATATAGATTTCCCGGAATCTAATGTTTGTTGCTCAAAGAAATATTTTATACCACAATGGTACGTTCTTAACTCAAGTTTTCTGCCCATTAAATAGTTCCTTCGCATATTCTAAGCATGCAATATGGTTACAAGTTCCAAGACATGGGTAGCATAATTTTTTTCACGATCCTTCAATTTCCTAGAATCATAACACATCACATGATTGTTTTGCATAAGTACTCCTCCAAGTCCTTATTTACATGCATTTGTACACACTACAGAGTCTTTTTCTAGGTCTATAATTTTTAAAATTGGAGCATTTGTGAGAAGCTTCTTCAATAGATGGAAGCTTTCTTCACATTTGTGTGTCCATTCAAATTTTATTCCCTTCTTTTGCAAAGAAGAGATTGGGTGAGAAACCTTGGAAAATACTTCATTGAACCTCCTGCAATTACTGACAAAACCCATAAAATATATCACATTTGTTACATTCTTTGGACTTGTCCAACTCATAATGGCTTCAATCTTCTCCAGATCAACTGATATTCCTTCATTTGAAATAATTTGATGCAAATAATGAATTTTTGTAAATCTCACATTTGTTTAGCTTTGATACAACTTATGTTCTCTTAGAAATTGCAAAGTCATTCTCAAATGGTCTTCATTCTCCTCTTCATTCTTAGAGTAAATAAGAATGTCATCTAGATAAACAAGAACAAACTTGTCCAAATATTTGTGGAAAATGTTATTCATGAGACACATGAAGGTATTTGGTGCATCAGTGAGAGAAAGCACAAATAGACTTGAACCCAAAATATGATGACACCATCCGATGAAATCTGACAAAATTGAAAGTGTCATCAAATATATTACCTTTAAAACTTTCATTTTTTTTGTTGTAAATTTGACCACGACTGTCGTTGGATATTCGACAAAATCCAAATATCCAATCGTCGACATAGCATATCCGACGGTCATTTTAATATTTTCTATAATGGTGAAAACTGTCTATGAATATTGGATGACGCATTTATTTTAGGAACTTGAAATTTTAGAAATATTCTAACATATTTTCTATACTAGTGATGGTTTTTGGAGGTTAATAACCTTTGCACAGACTATTTTACTTTCCAAAATCTAGAATGATCTAAGGTATTACTAGTATCATTACAAATATTGAAGTGTGGATCTTGATTTTTTAAGATCAATAATCATCATTCAATATTGGTAAAGAAAATGTCACATAAAAATATTCATGATCCAGAGGATGAAAATGGAGAATTACTTGCTAGATTGTGGGATGGAGTGAAAAGGAAGGGTGATGGAAAATGTTATTTTCCTTGTAGTGAATGCAGGGGATTTTAAATCATAAGAATAAATATCACAATAGCTAAAAGACATTGTTTGAAAGATGGACATGTTGAGGGGGGAGATGAATATCGCCCATTGGTAAGTTATTCATTATATATGTCTTTATATTGATCGTTTTCATAAGTGTATGTATCATTTTAATGTTTTCTATATTTACTTTAATATCTCTTGATGGTTTGTAATTATAAAGGAAATTCCTCCCAGGGTATACCACCTAGATGATGTGCTTGCATAACAAGTACCAAAGGAACATGGATATATGAATATTGAAGATCAAGTTAATGATAATATTGAAGAGGTTGATCATATTAATAACATAGTTAGATATGATGGTACAAATAAATTGATCCATCATGCATTTAATATTAGAATGGATGATGAGGATGATCCTTAAAACGAATAATTTACGATGTTATTTATTTACCTCTACTTCAGAAGGCATACAAACCCATTTATAAAGGATCCAAGACAACTCTTCTCTCTGCAATATTGTTAATATTGAACTTGAAGGTTATGAATGGTCTTACAAACACATTTGTCACACAAATGTTAAAGTATGTAATATATTCCATCACATATATATGATCATAATAAAGATTATCTTTCTTCCTACAATAATGTTATTGTTAGTGCATAAGTAAAATTAATAGGGGTGAAATATGTTTCATTAATATTCTTTATATATTATATTAACTGGTTTATTTTTAAAATTTGTTGTAGCTCGATAGTTGAATTTTTGTTACCACCATCAAATATTATACCTTGCAAATATCGAGATTTATATGCCATAATGAAGATATTGGAATGAAATGCATAACCGAATGACCATATTATATATTATAAGCAACATGAATTTGAAATAGAATTCCTAGAATGTCATAGCAGTCGATATCGAACAGATCAAGTAACAAAAAAGGTGACTCACAAGGTTCTTCATTATATTCTCATTATTTCACTTTTGCAATGAATGTTCAGGTGTAAAAACATAACACAATTTATGAATTACCATGCACAAAACATAAGTGAATATGGCATTATTCGAATTTCTATAGATGGTTTTGCATTTAGAGACATGGAGCAAAAATGACCACACTTTAAAGAAGAACCTTTTAATGTTAGGATTTTTTTGGAAGCAGATGGTGTCAATCCATTTCTAGATATGAGATCTATAAACTTGGTGTGGCCTATTTTTGTTATCAACAAAAAAATTCCTCCATAGATGTCAATAAGGAGGGAGAACATAATGTTGGCAATGATTGTTCCAGGTATTTGTTTACGCAACAATTTTTTTTAATGCAATAGCATCTCATTTATCATATTTGTTGCACAATGTCATACGTTTGTTTTTATTTACACATATATATTATTTATATATCTTAAATGGTTGTAATAATTATGTAGTGTATATGTTCAAATCAATTAGGTAAGTACCAAGTTAAATATATGAATGTATATATCGAGCCTCTTATTGATGAGCTACTAAATCTATGGAATGACATCACTATGCACAATGTCTCTAGGCCAATACGACAAAGGTAATTTCAATTCCATGCCATGCTTGCATGCACAATTCATGGTGCCCCAGGGATAACACATTTTTGTGGTATGTAATTATAACTTCCACTTTAGTAAAATATTTAATTTTTTGAAGTTGATATATTTATCATGCATGTTTTTTAAATAATGCATTCATTTTATATAATTATAATTGACAAAGTTAATCCATATCACGGTAGGCATTCAAACAAATGGAAAATTTACATGTCCAGTTTGTGGTCCTAAGACGAAATATTGACGTTAAAAAAGTTTACGAAAGGAGGTGTTTTATGAGTATACGCACTTCCTCTCTAAGAATCATAGGTATTGAAAGACTAAAAAGCATATTTTCAATGGGAAAGAAGAGACTGCATTAAAACCACAGAGGATGATACCTCACCTATGGAAGTTTTAATATAATAGAAATCATCAAGGTACAGATAAAATTATCTATCTATCATCATATATATAATGTTTTGATTTTTTTTATAGATATTGTGTTTTGTTTACTGTAATTGAAATTGATTTCTATGATGTATTTATAAACTATAATTCATGACAATCGTCATGATCATGAAGGAATTATTTTGCTTCCATGTGGAATGAAAAGTTATCCCAAACAATTTAGTAGGTTTCCTACTATGAGTACCGACAAATAGTTCACTTGTTTGATACAACACATATTGGAAAGAATGTAGCTACCACATCATGACAAATATTGGATGGAAGGAGTGGCAAAGAAAAAATGTCAAAATTTGAAATGGCATTCAAGAAGCCAACCATGCATTGAAATATGTAATTCAATTAAATAGAAATGGTGACCAAATTTATATATGCTCACTTCCATGGTTGTTAACGGAGCAACAAAGCAATGTTATAAAATAAGTCATTGAAAACTTTATTTTTTCCATCTTACAAACTCTACTGGTTTGTGCATCTTACCATATGATTGGATTTTCCAAATAGTCTCTGAGGGTGGAGTTACTAGTCTGCCAAAAGTGAGCTCTGGCATGATTTGCAGTGTTACAGTAAAATGCACTCTCGGGATAGAGGAAAAGGTTACAGAGGATGAAATTAACATGTATGGAGTCAACATGTTTCCCCCATATTGTGGAAAGTATAAAGTAGAAAAAATGAAGTGAATAATTCTCTGAATGTCTTGGAATGTAGGTTTTTTAACTCTTCTCAGTTTTTAATCTAATGGTAACAGTTTTGCGATCTTGTTATCTTAACATCATAAAGACTCTCTTTATTGTTTCATTTCTTCCCAAAATGAAATTATTTTGATGAATAATGTATCTATTTCAATATGTATCTGGGTTATGTGATACATGAGAGCTAAATAAATGTATTTCTTTTGTAAAAAGTGATGGGAAACTTAATGTCAAATCAAGGTTCTCATAGTGTGGATGATACTTTAGAAGAAATCAAAAGACAGGGAATGACTACAGCTGGCCTATGGCTTGACTTAAGTATGCATAGTGTTCAATCAAGACAAAGTACCATCATACATGATGTTGTTGAAATTGTTTCTTTGCTAGGGAAAGCAAAAGATGATGTCCTCAGTTGGTAAGAACATAAATAATATCTCCAAGGGATAGGAAATAATATGGTTTTATTATTTTGTAGATTTTATTTTGAGTGTAAATCTATATTTTGTAGGGAATTATCTAAGTATTTGGGAAGGGAAAACATACGTGTAGTTGTCTACAAGCCTCGGGAAGGGGTTGAAACATTTGGGCAATATGATCATAGTGGTAACATAGTGACATGATTGGGAATCCACGGGATAGCAAGTTCCCAAACAACAAGAATTAATGGAAGGTTCTATGTTATTTTCCTTTAAGACTTAAGGTAAAGGAATATTTATGTATTGATTATTACAATACACTCAAATTGAAAGAAAAAGACAGAAATTTTGGGAGTAAAGGGATAAATGTGGGATTTAAAATATGTTAAATGGCCAGGTTATATTTCATGATATTAGAATTTACATAAAATATTTAATATGGATTTTACCTTAGAATTTTATGGGGTAATATTTTAATGCACAAGCAATGTTGATCGTCTTATGTTTGAATGTAGGCCTTATGACAGAGGATTCAAAATGGGTGATCCGCAAAAGAAACTAATTATAGAGGATCCAAACTTATCAGTTGGAATCCTACCTAAAGGATATATGGGATATGTTGTAAATATGATAAACATGGATCAAGAGGAGCTATGTCCTTCAACTTCATCAGGCATTGGATTGACAGGAACATTATTTTTTAATCTTTTCCCATATCTACAAGTCTACAAAACAAGAAACCACATGAAACATACAATATCTTATATAAGAGATGGGGATATCTCAATGGATAGAAGTATCCTAAGGAGAAAATTTTTATTGATTGTGGAAATAGGTAACTAGTGATACAAATATTGGATGGTCTAAATGAAGTCATTGTTTTTTTTTATCATTTCGTACGAAATAACTTTTGATGTTTGTGTATGCTAGAAAATATGTGTTTTCATATAAATATTTATTTTGTATTATCGTCTTTAGTACACAATATGGAATTTCCTTGAGTTCAATAAGTTCTCTTTATCATCCATACATCATAAGATTTACAAATGACATGTTTAATATCATCCATACAACTTTTCAGTGTTTAATATGTATGGTCCTTATGCTGATAGACATGAATTTTTTGAATGTTTTTGTTATCTTTTGGGGTTAATTTAGAAGTGTTTACACCATTGTGTTCAATATTTTGGATTTCACTATGTAGATATTTTTTGGGGATGCTTTATATAATGTTGGGTGCATGGTGTGTTGATTACCCTTGATTAAGTCACTCAAAGCATTATTCACTTCTTTTTTCTACTTTGATTATATGGCATGTATGATGATGTGGCATATGTGATGAGGTTGAAAATCCATATGATGGTGCTATAGTTCCCTCATGAATTCATTGTTACAATATGGCATCATTGTGTAAGAGTATGACAATTTGGTTAGGTGTAGGAATTTGACTAAGTGTTGGAAAATTAGTCAAAGTGTCTCTAGGAAAATGCACGCCGACTCTCATTGTTTAATAATAAAAATCATCTGCGACTATATGCATGGAGAATATTGGTTTTACATCTGACCATATGATTGGATTGTCTAAACAATCTCTGAAGGTGGAGTTACTAGACTTCCAAAAGTGCCCTCTGACACGATTTGCACTGTTCCAGCAGAATGTACGCCCAATATAGAGGATGAGGTTGCAGAGGATGAAATTGACATGGATGGAGTCAACATGTATTCCCTTGTACTATGGAATCTTATTTTTCCAATTTTGGTGAAAATGAAATTTCACCTTAGTGGACCAAGGCTTTGTCAGATGTGTTTAAGTGCTAAAATAGGGATTTAAAAGGTTATTTTCAAATGTACTCCAAATGATACATTTATGTCAATAAATTTTCCCAAAGGCATGAATATATTATCTGTAGTTTTTTCCATCTATCCATATTCTCATTTTTCCCTCAGGTTATCACATGTACGAAATCCAAATCTGCCAAATATGCTTACTTGACAGTTTTGCAGAAGTTCACAATAATTCCCACCAGTGCACTGAAAATGCATGCCACATTAATGAAATATGTTCACCTTGGCTTGAGAAATGCGCACTTGGAAAAATGATGACATGGGAAATGAAATGTTGACATGGCACATCATGGATGATGATGTGATAAGGTGGATGACACAACAGTTATTCCCGCAACAAAGAAATAATTTGGCATTAGGTAAGGTTTTGTAACACCTTACTATGCTTCTAAAATTCCCACCATCTAAGACAACATTCCCACAAAAGGAACTACTACTGGAGAAGATAGAGTTTAAGTGTTTTATCCTCCGAATATCAGGCGTCTAAGAACAAAAAAGAAGGTTGATCATTAAAACTTTTGAAGTTGAATTAAGTAGCGCTGGCCTCATATCAGAGTCTTCTACCAGTTCAGATAAGATAAAAACTGTTGCAAGCATAATAGAAGGATACAAGAGGCAAGAAGTTGAAATCAAGTTCAAATGAAGTTACATTTATGTTACATGTGGATGATTCATACACTGTTTTTATAACCAGATTTTGGAAATGTGTTATATGTGGATGATTCATACTCTATTTTTATAACCAGATTTTGGAAATGTAATAAATGTTGGAAGGAATATTACATTTATTTTTTGGGGGTAAAAAAATATCATTCACATCAATTGCATAAAAAAACATACATTCTCGATAAATACAAACATGTGACATATATATTAAACCTTCAAATGTATTTACAAAGGCAACATATATTACAAGAAAAATGTTATTTGAGAGCTCTATGTTGCTTGGGAGGTTTCTCCAAACCATCCTCTTCATGAGAAGAAGAAAAGTGTGTAGAGTCTCTTTCCTAACTCTGTAAAAGACTCTAGTTCTTCAGAAGTTGTAGCAAATGCACGTAACGTAGTAATTTTTCTTCTAGGTCTTTGGGTTTCTTCATATAAAATTGTGCATTGGATCTATTCTTATTTTCTTCATCAATGTACTTCTTCAATCTAGCCACATTTTTATTATACTTCTCCTTTATTCCTTTTGTTCTTTTCCAATATCAACCTTTCTATTTTTTAGTTCATGTTGTACTTGAGCTAATTTTCTCCTAAGTTTCTCTACCTCTGTTTCCAAGTATTGTGCCCTAAATTTTGCATCATCGGAATTATGAAAAAGTGGCACTTATTGAAGAATGAGCATATGAAAAGAAGAAATTTGAGATTTCACATCCCAAATGTTGTACTCGTATGTTCTCCAATATGGTCTGTTGAAGCTCTTTAATCTTGACATCTTTCTAAGCTACCTCCTTCTTTAATGCTTCTAGCATTGTTGTTGGGTTGAAAATATCACCTCTAGCATTCATTGTTGCAATATAATCCGTTAATATATTCTCTCACATATTTAAGTTGGCTTTAAACTTAAGTAACTAACTTTTGTCATCTCCACCAAATTGTATTGTTGCAATATCATCCCCCATTTTCTTCTCTCACACTTCTAATGACATGTGATATTGTATTAAGGACTTTTGGTGTGAAATATTATCTTACGTTTAATATCCATCTCCTCTTTTATATTTTTTTGCACATACTTTTACAACACTCCTCTCAATATATTTGTCTTTAAACTTTTGATCTTTGTTACGAATCATTTTCTTCATTTTTTCCACTCTTTTCCTATATTCGTTAATCTCATATTGATTTTTCATGTACTCTTCTTTAAATATCTATTCAATCTGAGCCTTTTAAAATTCAATGAATTGTTCCTTGAGCTTAAGTTCATTCATAAGTTTTTCTTCTAGACCCACCACATTTTCTATGGTTGGAGCGATCAAAACCTCGGGCCTCTTTTTCAGCTCATCTTAAAGAGTATGTATGATCTCTTCATATTCTTTAGTCAAATACTCAAGAATTTTAAAGAAATTCCCATATTCCTTCTTATGCTCATCTAAAATTATATCAACTTCTTTAGACACACCTTCAATAACTCTATATTTGCTTTCTATTGTACGTCTTGTTTTTTCTCCAATCTCCACAATTGTTTTCTATAACATTACAGTATTTTTTAATAGATCAAGAATTTGCATATCCTTAGTTGCACATAGGTCACAATTATTTATAGAGGAATCCTCCTCCATGGAAGCTAATTCTTTTAAATGCAACATCTTCTCAAAAACCAAGAAAACAAATCCACCATAAAAATAATATTTTGGAGCGGTTGAATCAAATCTATTAGAGGCAATTTTCCAAAGTACAAACTTTAGAGGCGCAACCCTATCAAATAGAATTTCTAAAAAAGAAGCAATATCATCATCACTAGGATATTGTCAACAATACACAAAATCATGCCTCTGATTTTCTGGAATATCATCATCACTGTGATCCTATTCATAATCCACACAACCCTCTAAATCCTACGACTAATTTTCTATCATTTCATCTCCATGTAAGCTTTCCAAAATTGAGACAACAATCTCATCTTCACAGTTTTCTAAACCAATCTCACTTCTTGTACCTTCTATATAGTTCTCCATAGCCTCTTCATGTACTTCTGAAGTTGAGGTACCAACAAATTCTTCCACATTGTTCTTTGGATACTATCGAGTAACTTCTTCATTATTTATTTTCACTTTAGGCCTTTTGATGTACGTTGTTTTTATAAATGGCCAATCAGACATTAGTGGGTCAATATAAGTAAATAATTTTTTGAAGTGTTATGGGGTAATTGAAATCTGGTCTCCTATGTTTTCTCTCCTACAGTCCAAATTGTAGTTTCTTATCCAATAGATGAGGGAAATCTATGGGCCTGGCATCAACCGAGTGAATGACTAGCTTCATGCATTCTCCCAAAATAACTTGCTTGTGGTGATTCAAAATTTTCCTAAGGACAATATGAATAAGGGTTTTATATAGTCCTAGGGGAACATCTTGCATTCTTAAGAAATTCCTAGGAACATATATGTTTTTCCCACATATTTTTTTGGCTATCGCATTCATTTCTAGCTTAGGGGTTTTCTAAGAGGTCAACATTACTCCACCCCTACGTGGAATTCTAGTGGCTTTGGAAATCAAATCAGGTTCCAAAGAAACACTCCTCCCAAAAGCCACCAATTTCATTTCCTCGTCATCAAAAACATCATCAATCTCTTCATTATTGAAATTGTATTGTCCACAAATAAAATCGTGCATTCCTGCTCTTCCAAGGGTATCAACCATACATGTTGGCCACATTCTTCTATCAATCCATTTGTCAACACTCTCTTTGAATTTATTCACATTGATTTGGTCAACCTTGGAACCCCTTATTTCATTGAATGTTTCCATTTTACAAGATGCCTTTGTTTCAAATGCGGTTAACGTCGTCTTGCTTCAGAGCTGAAATCACGGGAAACTAGCTCGTTCATAGGTAATTTTTGAAATCTACCTAGATAGCAATGAAAAAGTCTAGCAGGGCATGCAGAGGATGCACACATATAGTATAGGAAGAGGATACACATAGGAAGATATTGTGGGCATAGAATTCACACAACAAATTAATTTTTACTATATTAATTATCGATCCCCTAATAATAAAGAACTTTTCTAAAGTACTTCAAAACTGGGCTTTATTCTACCAAGGCGCCCACATGATTTCCTAATTGTTTATTTAGCTAACTTGGGAATCAAAGGTATTTTTCAATGATTCCTAATATCCTATGTATGATGATCCCAATTTCACTACTAAACATGCAATTACTAAAAAAATCTATAGTTTTGGTATATTTTTACTGATAAAGCAGATGGGATGAGGATTTGTATTTTATACCTTATATTCTAGTGCTCTACTAAATTTGGTGAAGCTCAACTTCTTTGTATTCATATCTAGAATGAGCTATTTAATTTGATTAATATTTAGATTTATTGAGATTCATTAATCTATTCATCCATGGGAATTTGAAAATATAGATAAAAACTAGTGGATTCATATGAATATACTAAATCGAAGGGAAACTAAGATTTGAAGATTTTTTTTTGGTAGGTACAACAATAAAGAATGTGGGTTAGCTCTTGGTGAATAAAAAAAGTGGTACTCCATTAGGAGCTACCATGGAGATTTATTGTCAGGTGATAAATTTTTTTATTTTGGTATTAATATAACCTACATATGCATGAGAATGAAGGCATTATTAACCCCTTTCCCCCATCGACAAAATTAAATCTATGCCTTCAACTATAATGTTTAGGTTTGGATATTGATATGGATTAGGGAGGAATGATATTAAGAGGATAGTATTGGAAATTTACATCGATTGTGACCACATGCCATTGTTTTCATCTGATCCAATTTCCATCCATCCTCCAACTTCCCAATTGTTTATCGTATTAAGTTGGTTGTTGTTGTTTTCACCCTCTTAATAATCCACAAAAACAAACTAATAGTTATGCATTCACTTTCCTTTTTGGATGATTTTTCTATCACTTCTAGAGAATATGGTAGATATCCATCGAGAGAAATATGTCTTACATAGATGCCCAACAAATGCAAACCATGGCTAAAAGTAACATTGAGTTTAAACCCTAGAAAATAATAATTCACTTAAAACCTATGAAAGGACAATTTTTATTCTATCCTGATTAAATCCTCCCTATTACTTTCCATATATTATATATCAAATCTAATATGCATAACTATAACACCCTTTTGGAAGTAGGACTAATTTGTCAATAACTTGGTCAAAAAAAAAATAGGACTAAAACTGCAAGTTGTTATGTAAAAGCCTAAGTTCAAATATTCAAAACCGGGCATAGAAAAATGCATGCCACACTTCGTACATATGTCAATAATTGAAATTAAGACCATGGGTTTTAAGCTATATATATTTTTGACAAAAACCTCTTTTAAATTCCTAAGATCCTGTTTCATTTTCCCACAATTAATCTCACAAGGTGGTAACTTTTCTGTTTTGAACCCAATTTAACCCAGTTCACAAAAATTCCCACCCAACCCTCATTGTTGGGTCTTTTTTAGTGATTTCAGTTGGAAATGGTGTGTTTTACTATTTCTCACCTTCTTGTACATGTGATTCTTCAATTTGGGTTCAAAAACTTAATGATGTGAAAAAACACTTTATGGTTGTCTTGTATTCACGAAATGTCCACCTATATTAATAAAAATGCAAGCCAGACCATCCTATTAAATGCTTACTATCCATGGATCTAGAAATATCATAGCTAGATATATAAATAAAAATACCATATTGAGTGTTTATAGGATACCTAGATTCATGTGCCTACGGTACAAAAGTGCAGTAAAAAGTAACGCATTGTATATCTCAAACATATTCTAATGCATAATTTTCCAATAAATTGGTCAAAATAAAAAAAATTAGGACTAAAACCGCAAGTTGTTATGTAAAATCCTACATTAGAGGAAATTTGAGGTCTAAAATGGATCTCTTAAGGAAAATAATAAAAGAATAGTTAAAATAATAAAATAAAATTTATTAATGTTTGAGGAAGAAAAAAAACTATTTTTTTTTGTATTTTCAACACATCTCCCTATGTTTTACTCAAATTTTGAGTGGGAGCACTCTTTGGATGCCAATAAGTACCCAAACTGCATACTTTTGACGGATCCTGTTGTCCCAAAAACAAGAAATACGTGAAAAAATGCGATACATCATCATGTTTTTTCAGGTATTTCTTATTTTTGGGGTAGCATGGTCCGTCAAAAGTATGCAGTGTGGGTACTCATTGGATGTGGAGTGCTCCTGCTCGAAATTTGAGTATAAACACAAGGAGATATGTTGAAAATACAAACAGAAAAAAAATAGTTTTTTATGACAAATATGTCAAGTCAACCATTATGGTTGACTCATTCTATCTAAATTCTATTGGTTCTTAAATTCCAACTCATCAGGAAATTATGGTTGGCTAGTTTTCTTATATGATATCTCATTTTTCTTATAAGGCCCAGTTTAGACCCCAAATTTCCTCTGATGAGTGTAAATAGTCAAAACCGAGCCTAGAAAATGCATGTCACGATCCGTACAGTGTTTTAGAGTAGGAGTCAATGATAAAAAAAAAATGAAATAAAAGCATGAATGGATCTACACTCTATCTACACCTTTTTAATTTACCACAATATGGATTAGACCGATCGGTATGAGTTCTTAGTGCATATGGTGATATGGACGGCTAGTGGTTTTATGTCAATAATTGAATTAGAGACCATGGGATTGAAGATAGATATATTTGTGAAAAAAAATCTTTCATATTCCCAATATCCTCTTTCATTTTTCCACAGTTAATTTCACAAAGTGAAAACTTTTATATTTTGAGCTCAATTTAACTTAGTTCACAAAAATGTCCGCCCATCCCTCATTGTTGGGTATTTTTTATTGATTTCAATTGCAAATTGTGTGTTTTACTATTTCCCACGTAATTGTACATTTGGTTCTTCCATTTGGGTTCAAAAAATTAATGATGTGCAGAAACACTTTATGGTTGTCGTGTATTCACAAAATCTCCACCTACATTAATAAAAATGCAAGCCAAACCCTCCTATTAAATGCTTACAGTTCATGGATTTGGAAATATGATATCTAGATATATAGAGAACAATACCCTATTGAATGTTTATAGGATACATAGATTCATGTGCCTATGGTACACAAGTGAAGTTTTCAATCTAGATATGGTTAACTTTCTAGATTGATTTGTATGATTTTTGTCTAGTACATCAACAAACTTATGAGTGCACATATCATGACTTTATTATGGTAAAGAGTATCATACTATATGTATTAAACATATTCTTTTGCATGATTTTCTAATAATTTGGTAAAAAAAAGGACTAAAACCACAAGTTGTTATGTAAAGGCTTAAGTGTAAATATTCAAAATTGAGACTAGAAAAATGCATGTCGCAGTTCGTATAGATGTCAATAATTGAATTTCAGACCATGGGTTTGAAGCTAGATACATTTGTGACAAAAGCCTCATATTCCCAAGATCCTATTTCATTTTCCCACATTTAATCTCACAAAGTGGCATCTTTTCGGTTTTGAGCCCAATTTAACCTAATTCACAAAAATGCTCACTCAACCCTAATTGTTGGTTTTTTTAGTGATTTCAGTTGAAAATGGTGTATTTTACTATTTCTTTCCTTCTCATACATCTTATTCTTCCATTAGGGTGGAAAAAAATTACTGGCATGCAAAAACACTTTATGGTTGTCTTGTATTTGCATTTTCATTGATATATAAACCATATTACATGATGGTTACTAATTAGTAGAAAAATATTCCAAGGCACATGTGTCAGATATGAAAATGTTCATCGCTGTCATCACCTTCCTCATCAATAGTATAGTCAATATTGTCTCGTCTTCATCATCATTAGTGCCATTTAGAGTTGGGTATGGCATATTCAACTAGCATAATTTTACAATATTTTTCTTATCATATGCATGTATCATATATACCATTTTCATGAAATATAATGTTTATTTCATCATCAATATAATGAATTTATCTCCATTATCATATTATACAACAAAAAGGTGAATAGATTGCAATGCATTCCTTTTTAAAAGGTGATCATAAGGTGAAAAGAGAGAGATATTCCGAAGATATTGATATTGTATGTGATTATATAATAAAGAAAAAATATGATCATCATCATTAGTACATTCAATGTTGTTGTCATTTATCCCTTGAGAAACGGGTCCTCTTAACCCTCATTTAAGAGGAGGATTTATGATAATAATCTATGATGGCTCCCAAGTTCCAAACTATATTTAACATATATTGACAAGTTAATGTATTCAACACCCCTAATGAACTATAGTGATATATATTTTTTCCAATTACAATTGTAAAGGTATGTTGCTCATCAAAAGGGTTACAAGTCATAGAGGATATGGTTCAATATGTGTAATGGGTTAATGCGTTTGATAATAATGGTTAGAGGTAAAAGTGTGTTGTGGGACAATTGTGTAAGGGGTCATATTATGTCTAGGATCATAATTATGACACCATTGTGGTTTAGTTAAGGTGTGTGAAGGGTTATAAGGCAGGTCGAGCTCAATTAAATATTAAAAGGTAAATGTATGTTAATTAGGATATTATGGTGTGTCAAGGTCAAAATTAGTTCATTAAAGTGTGTTGATGGGTTATTGTGTTAGCCATCATAGTGTGTTTGAGCTCATAGTGGTTATGGATTACAATGTACTAGAATTTTATAAGTTTTTTTAGGGATAAAGTGTGTGAACTAGGTTTGATTATGTCAAGGATCATAGTGGATGGAGATAAAAGTGTGTCTAGGGTCATAAGGTTAGGATCATGGAATTTTCTTGTTAAGATTACAATCATGAACATATTATATTGGTTCTTGTATACGTATGTATAGTTACCTATACATTTTTTTTTATCTTTTTAAGTCAAACTTACCAGGGTAGTAAGTACTATATCAGGGAAAACAACCTAGTAAGCTTCCATGTGACATTGTGTCTTCAAGGGAATTGTGGACATTGGTTATAATGTATGAAGTTTTTCTTTTTTTGTGGTAAATATGTGTTAAGGGAATATTTTTTCATGGCTCATAGGGACTAAGCATCATAGTGGTTAGGGTGTTAGCTTTCTCGGGGTCAAATTTTATGGTGAATCATTTTGTTATGGGTGATAAGGGTTAGGGATCATACTGATTATGCTTTACGGTGTTCCATTGGAATAGGGTGTAAGATATCTTAGTGTGTTCACAATAAAAATGGATAAGTATTATAGTGTATTAGGGTGTTATTGTGTTATTGTGTTTGGATTTAAAGTGTGTTAGGAGACAATTTTGTCAAGTCGGGTCATCCAACATCTATGTTGCTAATGGTTAATATTGAAGGTGTGTGAATGGTTAACATATATATAAATTTAAACACAAATATGTACATAAATAATAATAAAACAATACATAAAAATAAAACAAACAATATTTAACTCAAATTTCAAATTTTCACACGTGCCCACACATTTTCCTCTACATCATCTAGTCAATTGGGGGAGTGGTGGATTTCGTGTGGAGTATCTGTGACCCATGGTATGTTGTATCAATGAACTGTGATACTTACCTCGCCTTGCAAACTCTCACACTCATGCTTCTTCCTTTGCAACATCCTGTTGTCAACTTGTATTAGTGGCCAGTGCTTTGAGCAAGTTTCTTAAAGGAGGATATTCTTCACTGCATATCCCCATATAATGACCCTTTCCCATCGACCCATACTTCTTGTTATTTCTATTTACCCCATCTTTGGGTACGATACGGGAGCAACAAACAAGCACTATTTATGGCTCAACAACAAGCAATGGGACCATTGAGGATTTGAGATAGCTAAATACCCAACGAGCAAGAGGTGGGAGAGGAAATTTGTACTAACTGATACTGAGGAGAGAAAAGTTTGGTTGTGGTAGGGTAGAGGAAGGATAAGCAGAGAAATTGTAAGAGGATTCAATGGCTCCCAAATCTGTGAGTACCAAGACCTAAATCATTTTGATTTGACAAATTCATTGATAAGTGGGTTTCATTGCTATTTCGATTTTCCTGGGAGTTTCGATATACCTTGGGGTTTCACCTACCATCGCATGTTTGGATATTGGAAAATATCAAGGATCACTTTATTTTTTAGGATATCTGTAACCTTGGTCTTTTCTTAATATGATATAATTGTTCCTTAAAAAATGTCTCAAAACCCTACAAATTTATTTGGGTAACTAGCTAACACTTCTTAGATCCATACATGAAATAATTTTAGTTTTTTATTTTCCCAAATTTTCTTAATGCACCCAAACACATTATAATAAATTGTAGCACTCCCCAACCATGATTTGTCCACAAGGCTCCTACATCTAAATAATTCTTAAAATGACTTGGAAACCTTAATTCATGAAACTTTGGGAAATTCAAGATAGCAAGTACACTTTATTTTGCACTAGCTCATTGAGACAATTGTGGACCTCATGAAAACATTATATTGTTCCCTTCATGGAATTCAACATTAATCCAAAACTAGTTGAGATTAAGCTCCATCAATTTTGGGTGGAAGAACAACTGCAAATTATATATGCAATGTACATCATTGGTTTTTAGAAAATGAAAGCACTTGAATTCCTTGCCAATATTATTTGTTTAGGAGCTTTGTCACTACCCAATGTGGAAGAACCTACAAGTAAGGTTAATAAATTAACTTAGACCATATATTAACATTGGGGAAAAATAATATTAACTAATTTTATTGTTAGACATGAATACACACAACTAATGAAAACCTTTCAAATTTGGACAAGAAATTCATTATAGAGTAAGATATGGAACTTGGACTATTGGCCCAAGACCCATATTGGGATTGAAACAAAATCTCATATGGTATAATATTTGTAAATGGGTTTTTGGACCATCTCCTTGCTTCACGTATGTAGGTGACTCTAAAATGATCGACCATCTTTTCCCTACTTCCAAACCCAAAACATTGAAACTTTTTTCTTAGTGTAATCCAAAACCAAAACATTGAAACTTTTTTCTTAGTGTAATCCAAACCCAAAACATTGAAACTTTTATCCCATGATGCAGGTAGAACCAAAAAATTATTTTTCAGGTCTACAAGAGGAAAGTGAGTCATCTAGTAGGTCTACAAGACTAGAGAAAAGTGATTCATCTAATAGGTCTACAAGAGGGAGATCAACTAGATGTCAAAACATAAGAAAAATATCGATACACACATGAAATTTGTTCTTGCTGAAGGGGGTTCATATTCTTATGATGATAAGACTATAGGTGACATCAAGGTGCCCTTGATGTAGAAACGTCTAGTGAAAAAATGGGTACCCAAGGATATTCCTCTAATAAACACATATTTTTGTGTCAATGAGAGGATATATCTAATTGTACCATTACCATTACATTGTTTGGGGTTGTTTTGCATGGATGGCATAAAGGTCGGTTACAACATATGTACTGAATTGATGGATTATGTTGGACCTTATTACAATTACAGATATTGGATGTGACTAGTCTAATATACACAAATTATGAGCATATATGGATTGTCTACAAATTATTTACAGCTAAAAGAAAAGGATCAAAATAAAGGAGCAACTATGTACATTGATGGAAGGCTAAAATCAACAGGGAATATTGCAGGGTTTATAAACAATACACAACCTAGGTCTACAAATAAGCAACCCAATTTTATATTTGATGGGATTGAAGGAAACTGTGTTTTCATATGTTCCGTAAAATCAATAGTTGTAGGGGAAGAGTTGTTGATCAATTACAATTTGAATTGAAAGGATTCAAACGTTGTTAATATGGGAGTGGTACACAACATTTTACCCAAACTTTAATTAATGAATCTAATATATTATATTTTTTTCATGAGTTTATTGTTATAATTTTGATAATGATTTCTATATTTCAGTTGCAGCGTAGTGAGCTAGGAAGTCCCCAACAGTTGATCAGATGAGTACATCATCCTCGAGGCAACAAGTATAACTCGTTGTAATTGTACAAATATAATAAGAACAATATATGTTTTATTATGTTTTTTTCATGAGTATATTGATTTCATTTCGATAATGTTTTCTATATTTTCATTATTGGTTGTTGCTCGAGGCAAGTCCTTGAATATTGTTCAGACGACACCAACCTTGAGGAAGTAGGTATACTTGGTCATTGTAATTGTATAAATTAAATAGGAGCAACATGTTTTTTTATTATGTTTATTTTGTGAGTATATTGGTTTCATTTTTTTAATGGTTTATATATTTGTATTGAACGGTGTTGATTGGGGTAACTCCCCGATAGTAGATCAAAGGACACCAACCTTGAGGGAACAGATATACCTCATTATAATTATACAAATATAATATGAGCACTATGTTTCTTTATTATGCATTTTTGTCAGTCTATTGGTTTCAGTTCAATGAATAGTTAGATAGGAACATAGGAAGATGCAAATGATCAAATGAAACTTTTTAAACGACAAAATTCTAAATGAAGAAGGAAAAAAACTTGAAATAAATAAAGATAAGCATGCAAGTAGTAAAAATTTAGAAAAACCCATGAAAAATACCCCCCTAAAAATGAAAGCAAAAACAAAAACATAATAAAAAAGGATTTAAATTTGTTTTATATATTTTTCCACAAGGTAGTGATCAAGGCAAGTGCCCGATAGTTGATCAAATAACACCATCCTCGAGGTTGCATGTATATGTCATTGTAATTGTACAAATACAATTTGAGCAATATGTTTTTTATTATATTTTTTTCATGAGTATATTGGTTTAATTTTGATAATGTTTTCTATATTTTTTTTGTAGGGTGTTGATCAGGGAAATTCCTCAGTTTTCAATCAAACAACATCAGACTCGAGGTAGAAGGTATACCTCATTTTAATTGTACAAATTAAATATGAGAAATATGGTTTTTTATTATGTTTTGTTCCTTAGTCTATTGGTTTCATTTAAATTTTTATATATATTTTGTGGTAGGATACTGATTCAGGGTTTGATCTAGTAGTAGAGGAATCCATACATACTGATATGGATGAGCTCATGCACGATGTTGACATCGCATATTTTTTGGACCTCATTAAGATGATAGATAAGAGATTAAAAAAAATAAATGAGGAAATCATTAGCCTGTTATGCATTCAATTGCATGCAAATGAGATTAGAGAAAATATTGGTATTTTGGTCAAGAGATCTCAAGGCTTGAAAGTAAGTTATAAGATCTTTAATTAGAATATAAATCCACTTCATATTTTATATTATGTACTTGTATACGATCATTATGGTTTTTTTGTTACAATATTTTTTGTGTCCACATACTAGTGGCCAGGGGAGTGCTAGTACTATTGATGCTCATGGAGAATTGTCACATAAGAAATATATGACCCCACTTTCACCTCATGCCAATATTGTCGAGTGAACAATTGACAACACATCCATGACACCCCCGAGTCCAGATGTGAGTGCACCCTCTAGTGGTCGATGCACTCCATATCGTAGAGAAAATGGGGTCTATGCAAATCCTACTATTAATGTTGCTCAAGCAGCATTTCCTGTATATTCACATGTCACTAGCATGGAAACACTATAGAGAATTTACTGGATCTTACCAGGTATTTAAAATTTGTTTTAATATTTGTATATAATCTGATTGAAATTTACTTATAAAACATTCTTTTTCAACGAATGATTACATGATAGTTTTGAAGGAAATGATGCATTTTATAAACATGTAAATTATTTGTCATTGAATATATTTGTTCCTACCATCTGCTCAAAGGCGGGATAAACAAAGTAAAAATTTAGAAGATGAGCTCACTAATCACTCAGCTGTGTTGGTCAGCAGTGAGACCTTCAACCGAGAGGAGGTCCTCAATAAATATGACCAACATATAAATATTGTCAATGAAAAATATAGGGTTCATCTAGAAATAAAACCTAGGTATGAGCGACCTCCAATGATTCCAGCAAGGGAGTGGAAGGCATTGGTGGATGATGAAAAGGAGAGGGATTTGAGAAAAGAAGGAAATCCACCACCGGGAATAGGAAGTTATGAAATACTTTCAACTATGAAATTATATGTTTATTACTCTTTAATTTTAGATCAAATTTGCATAACATATTTCATCATTTTCATAGGCTTCCAGCCACATTAAAGGCCACAAAGGAAATACAAGGACAAATTGGCCAGCAAAATCTTGATCCCGGTGGTTATGCAAATCAAGCGGCAGGATTTGTAAGTATCAGTAAATAAAATATTTCATCCAAATAATAATTTGAATTTTTTTTATTTCCATATAATCTAAATTCATGATCTTATGTAAAATTGCAGGATGATCGGTTCAAGAAAGTGCCCACAGAGGAAGACTTGAAGCTTGGTTTCCTGCACGGATTTGAAGTCCCTATTGAACACCGAAAAATATTTTCTGGGAAAACACAATCTTCCACTAATCAATCTTGTGTGCTGGTAAATAAAACCAACAAAGTTTATTTAAGACTGATTACTTGTGTGATCTATTCATTCTAAAATTTGGACATAAAATATTGAGTATGTTTTAAGCAGGGAAGCAATGATCCACATAATTTCGAGGACGGAGAACAACTTGTTGATGCCTAGAAAATCCCAAGTATCGACAATAGGGATTCTCCCCAATAATCATTCCTAATTAGATTGTTTATCATTTGGTATGGGCAATCCATCCAGTTAGCGACCTAAATTCCATAGAATTAAAAGAAATTTTTAAGTCTGTTTTACCGGTTGCAGCCTGGTCCACTGTTTATATGATTTTATATTTAGGGATGAAATGCAAGTGCCTAAACTAAATGAAAGTGACCAGTGGGTAAGAACCTCACTAGAGATGTGCAGGTACTTACCTCCCGTCTTACCGCTCCTGCCCCACAATCACTTCTACGAAAGCAAAGAAAAAACTAATCTATTCTAAATTATTCTAAATATCCCCAGGGAGCAAAGTTTATATAAGAATGAGTAATATAATGTATTGTTTGCATGTAGAATCCTACAGGTAGTTGTTAAATTCTTAATACATAAACACAACAAAAAGATAACACAAAGATAGCTTTGTTAAATTAAAACATCCATTAGTCATTTATTGCACAATATTCATAACAAAAAATGAAATCATTTATAAACACGGAAATAATTCAGCAAGTTTAGAACGATCTCACAGATTGTACAGCATGCCAAAACAAAAATAATTCATCATTTAGTGATCCACACAACCCGTTTAGAAACTTGTACAGTCCTTCCTCCAGCAAAACTTGATTCTCTTTATTTATAAAGGAAGTAGTTCTCCTACAAATTACAAATTACATATAAAGTCCTAGAAAAAGTCCTCCTCTAATCTCTATTCTACCCCTCTTTATACAAATTACAAATGACTTTCCAGCTACCCTAGCTTCTTAGGCTTCCTTAACTCTTCGATTACAAAATTTTGTCTTCTAGTGTACCCACTAGGAAAATTGGAATAAATATAGAATATTGCATAAAGTTGCCACATGGAGATAAAACAAATTCTTATGTGGTCCCAACTGGTTTCTTAATTAAACCACTCCATGCATGAGCTTCCTCCCTGATGACTCGATAGTATACTAGCTCCAGCAAATGTGTAGCCACTTAATGTTTTGATAGCTGGGATTCTATCTCCTTCAATTTTGGTGCAGTATGCATCAAAAAATTCACAAAGAGATGCTTATGAATTGGAGCTTGTATAACCCAAACTCTAATTGCTTCCTCACCAATGGTTTCGATATTCGAAATGCTTTCCTCATCTGTCTATAGCTTGTCCTAGAGGTTCTTTAAATGTTGGTCTTTGTCTGGGAAATCCTAGACTTGAGTGGATACTGAACCTTGGCACTTATTGTGAGTTAAGGATTTTTTTTGTAGAAATCATTACACTTTTTTGTAGTTTTGTCAATTATTGTGCTCAATCTTTTTGTTGTTTTGCTGCTGAAATTCAATAGTTCCAATTCCATCTTCAATCCTCTTGTAGTATTTTGAGGCATGTTATCCAGAAAGGTTGAATTAGCTCTGATCCAAGTCAGTTGACTGTGCACAATCTTTGCAACTGTTGATAACCATTTCCTGAAATCTGATGAGTCATGTGCTATTTCCTTTAGTCTAGCCTCTATCTGTTTAATCTTATACATTTCCTCTGCCAAATTTAATTGAACCTAATTTATTTCTCTTTGCAACAAACATGCTTGATTATGGAATGGAGTTACATCGAGTTTTTTTTCATGTGCCACCTTGATATGCTTCTCTAGCAATCTATTCTGAGTCTCTAGTTCTTCTGCTCTCTTGTCGGCTAGAGCTTTCTGATTTTCCAACTCTGACACCTTGCTTTCAAGATCTCTCTTTTCTCCTTCATTGATTGCAACTGATAGTGTTAATGCATCCTTGTCCGATTCCAGAACTTGATATGCTTCCTTGAGTTTCTCAAACTCTGAGAGAATATCATTGTGTTTAATTTTTAAATTGTGTCCCTCTCCTCTTTCCTTTCTCATATTTTCCTTCATCCGGGACATATTTTCTTTATATTGCTCAATATCCTCGACCAGCTTACCGACATTAACTGCGTTTTCTTGGGCTGCTGTTATGCCTGCCATTGCTAGAAGTCAAGGATATTCATATGTCCTATGCATAACTGTCTTTTCAGTCACCATGACTGTGACATGTTGATCACTCGTTTTCACCCTCTTTTATGTCCTCCTCACAATTCTTTTCTTTTCCAAGTCAAGAGAGATTGTGTCGGGGTTTGCTATAGCCTGTTCATAGGATGGAATAAAAGGTATCAATCCAAGCTCTACCAAGGAATCTTGGCTCCCTATCAGTGTATCCCTCTATGGGCCTAGAATATCAACTGAATTGTCACAAGCTTGGTTCTTCTCCAGATCTTCTCGGTATCGGTCTTCCTGCTCCTTCTTTTTAAGCTCTTCAGCTGCCTTTTCTACGTCTTCTCTTGCTTAGTCATCTTCCTTTTGCATCCTTTCACCATCCTCCCTTTGATTCTATTCTTCTTCTTCTTTCTTATTAAGTGATTCCTCATCTAATCGTTTCTATGCTTCATGTAATAACTGTCGGTCATCCTCTTCCCTTTTCTTTGCATCTTTTTCATTCTGCTTTTTATGTTCAGCAGTACCACTACTTCTTCCTTTTCCTCCTACGTTCATGATTTTCTTCTTGAATCCCTTGCTCAAAGCAGCCATGCTACATGCATTGCGATATATTTCCCCATCCTTATCCCAATGATGAGTGTATTCAAAGTGTACCCCTACAAATGCACAGTATTTTGAGACCTTGTCCCAAGAATCATTCCTACGAAAACTTTTTTCTCCGAAATGAAAACTTTCAAGTTTTCTCACAAAATAGGGAGCACTCTTTACCTTAGAGAACCTATAACTACCAATAAAAAATGGTAGTGGAGGATAGGCGGCTTTCTTCATGTCAAATAGAAAGTTCTTGAAACCGTCTATATACAGCTGCCTTACTACCTCTTTATGAATAACATAATATGTGGCATATTTTGGGAGTGAGGAGGGAGCTTTGGATCCCCCATACATTCTTAAATATAGACCTTCCTCAGAGAAAAAATAATCCCCATATTCACTCATCGTCTATAATGCTCCTTTAGACATGCAATTGTAATCTTCAAGAAATATTAGCTTGTAAAGTGGCATCAGAAAATATTCACAGATGTTCTTATAGAAACTATAATACTTATGTTCCCATAAGATTTGGTATGCAGAGTATATAGGAGTCCTGGTAGGATCCCATTTTCAATTTAGTGCTGAGAAATAATGTGTGCATAAGATGTAGTCAATTAAGAAAGAGCTCATACAAAATTCTAACTTCCTTTGAGTCAAACCCCCAATTGTTGTAAGTATGTATGAAGATAGGTTGATTTCCATGATGTCGTCCCAGTTGAAAATAGTGCCTTGCATGGCTACATAATATATCAAGGGTATCCAACTTATCTTATAAAATTTTCCATTTGCCCGACATAATATCCGATTCAGCATCAGGGCTAAGATTTGGTACGGGGTGTGTAGGTTGGTAGTTTCGTATTCTCCTACGGGTTTTTGGTGAAATTGCTTCCTAGATACCATCATTTTCTTCACATAGTTAAAATATTTAAGTCCAGATCCTTTATCCATTTATCTGTCATGTAAACCTGAGGTGTAGGTAGCTTACATGCTTTAATTATATATGCAAGGATGAAAGCAGCAAAACCTTGTTTTTCTGTGTTTTCCAGGATCATAATATTCGTATCTGCTCGTGGTAGAATCCAACCGATTACCTCAGCACATGGGAAGAGTTAGGGGCCTGTATATACTTTCATGATAGCATAATTTATTATATTTACATACATGGGTTTGTCCTGATCTAGAGATGCGTTTGGAACAACCTGGTCTTTAATCATCTGGTAAATCTAACCCCATTTAAATTCTGGTTCTACCCCTCTGATGGATTTTGTGTTCTCATAAATAATTTCCACCTTAGGTAAAATCGCTACCCGTGGATCATCCCCTGGGGCTTGGGCCTTCTTCTTCTCTTTCTTAGGGATATTGTTGTATGAAGAACGAAATTGTTACAAACACACCAAGCAATTTTTAAAGTTATTGTGATTACCAGCATGCATGCATCATTCACGCAATAATAAGATGAGAAACTACATAAATGTAAGAAAATGAAGAGAAATGTAAATGATAAACATGATTTTCTTTCAACAAAACTATATTTACCAATTCATATTCAATCATATTAAAGACTCTGTGATGTTAAGTAAGGATTACTCAGCCGCTCCAAAAACCAGAAGGTAGACAACAGGCTACTGCTGGATTAATCCAAGATGCAAGCTTCTCACGCTGTGTGGGTATTAGGTTTTATGTTTTGAAAGACAACAATCACCTAAGGATTTCTTCTAACATCCTTTTCCAAACCACGTGATTGGGTAAGACTTCGCACTAAAGAACAAACCAAGGATTATCCCTATGGAAACCACTGGGACAAACCATCGTAGTGGCTTAGTGGTTTTAAAAACAAGGTCGGCATGAACTCGAGTCCGGGGAAAACCTCCCAAACCATACCTTGGCCAATGGTGGTAGTTTACCCATAAAAACATAAACCAAGGGAGGCGTAATTGACGAAACGTTCGACTGGCCAAAACCCTGCCAATGCTTGATTCTGACATGGTCTAAGTGATGAGGTCGGGTGGATAGAAGCATATGGGAAGACCCTCTATAATTATGCAAGCTAAATAAAATCTGGGATGCCAGGGATTCATGGTGCGAAAGAAAATGAGAAACCCTCTAGAGTTCCGTGAACCCTAAAAAATGAACAGAAATTCCCTCTATTGGTTTGGATACACATATAAATATCATGAACCGAGATACTCCTAGTCCTATAAAACCTTTAAAAAAATATCGGTTTATCCAACTAGAAGAAAACAAACTATCAACAAGATGGAGCTTGAATCCTATCTAGCTACAAATCTTGACAGTTGGTGAGAAACAAATCATGTGGTGAGCAAAAGGTGGTGATCGACAACTTGGAACGCTCCAAATGGTAATGGCAATAACTGTAAAACAAACCCCAGAGGCTTAAATAGAAAACGTCATAAACAACATAAAATGCAGTGGACGGGTGATTAAATGACCCATGAGTGGAAACATCGTTGGCGCCGAAGTTTTAAAAAAATCCTCTCGGCAAACAAAATGAGGAGTAAGTGACAGTATCGGCTGGACTTCTGGAGTAGATCCGACGTAATAGGATGGTATTCAACATGCCTCCCGATGATAATCCTATCGGAAGTATCCTTCAATCTCATCGGTGGTAAAATGCAAGATCACCCATGATGGCATCGGCTCCAATACTGGAGTCTTTCTGAAACCATCGAGGAAACTCAAGAACAACCCCCGTGAACTTTATCAGCTAAAAATTAGGGAAGGTAATCGGTTGCAAATGATCAGTGCATCTGAACGTATCGGCTGGCACAAATGAGTCATGTCGATGCCATCGGCATATGCTTCCGAAAAGGTTCATCGACGAACTTACAAAAAGATCCCAACAAGAGGTTGGCGGATAAGAAGATAAATCCCCTTCGATCGAATCAGCTTGACTCTCTGAGTTGGCCCGATATGATTGGTAAAAAATAAATGAAAACTCCCGAGAGGCTTCCGCAAAGGTTTTCAAACAAACTATCAGAAATAAAAAGAAGACTTCGCCGAGAAGATCAACTCCAAAACTCGAGTTTCATCGACGTATCGACAAACTCACAGATATTTTTTGAAACTCTGTAAAGAATAAGCCAAAAATAGGATGAGCAACATGAGCTTCCTTGATGTGCCATCTAGACTTGAGAAGCGCAGTCGATGTATCGACTGAAAAAAAAGATTTTCAACTTTCAACAAAAGGCTTCTCTGACTTGTGAAAAATAAAACTAAGTTATTGAAAACTTCTCAGAAAGAAAAAATTACCTGGGGAAGATTAAAAGCTAAAAGTTCAAAGGAGGGGCACTAAAATCACAAAAAACATTGGGGTAGTGGTTGCAGCAACAACAATTGGAGACTGGCCAGTGAACACAGATCTCTGGAAAAACTATCTTTTGAAACACAAAATTTGTTATGGTAATTCATTAGAGTAACTCATCCCAGTCCTTTTCAAGATTATTTAAAAATCCATACTTCTCCAGGAATGCAAGATTCATAACATCCCATTGATTGTAGTCCCATGGGGTATGGTAACGATGCTTCAAAAGTCCAGATAACTCTTTTGGGGCCAAAATGTGTGATTCATTTACCTCTGTATTTGGTTGCTTCCAAATATGACACCACAGGATTGTAACAGAGTTGAATAGGTGCATTCATTTGTTCCTCATTCCCATGCATTTTTCATTCTTTTGATGCTTAAGACTTTTATCTTTTGAATCTTCCCGGATTGCTTCTTTTTGTATTTGAGATTTGATTTAAGTTCTTCCATCCATGGTGTCCTTTTGTGTGAGTGATAATTTGTTTTAACTCACGGACGGATAAGAACCTTTTTTGAGCAATCGAATCATTTATTGATTTATGTATTCAGTATATCCTTTCGATATATACTTTCTTTCTTGGAAATTTCACTATTTATGTTAATCCTTTTGGATTTCATGTGTGGCATTAGATTATTTTAAACACCATACACATGTCTGTTTTTCTTCCTCTTCGTGGCTCTTTTTTTGGCAAGCTTCCTAGGATATATATTTAATGTGAGAGTGGATGGAGCCCCAAAATAGTATTCTAGGACTTCAATGTGTTCTTAAAATAAATTCCCTTCAACCGTCTATTCGATTAAAGAATCTTGCTCTGATCAAAATTTTTACATAGATAAATTCCAATGAGCAATTCTTGGATTAAAATTTGGCAGTTTTTCCAGATTACAATGTTCCCCAAGCACCAAAAATTGAGCTAAATTATTCTGAAATAAAGAACTAAACTAACCTAAGTTATTAATCTGACCTAACCGATGGGAAACAAAACCCTACCTATTTTAACCAATAGTGGCTCATCCATCAGAAGACCAGTTACAACTTTCCTCCAGTACTCACTGTAGTCATCAAAAGGTTCAAAGAGTAAACAAGTATTAGAGTTAGTTAAAATGGTAGTTAAATTAGGGTTTCTGACCTAATTTTGCAAAAACATTAGTTTTATCTATTTTTAGTAAAACAGGTCCAATTTTTTAGGATCTGAGTATTTTTGTAAAGGCTATAAAGCCTAAGACTTATGTTATAGAAAAGGTTCGACTCTAGGGACCTGTAGACCATTACTATTATCAAGCTTCTCATATTTCTCATGACCTAATATAAGCTCTTTTGCTATCATATGTTCAGCTTCCATTTCTTGTCTATTTTGTGCTTATGCTTGAATGTGTTATTCAGGTTTATTCATGTTATTTGATGTCCGATAGCTGTCATCCTATCTGCATGTTGGTGATTTGAATTGCAAGTACTTTCCTTGTTATGATTAGCCATTTATATGTAACTGTTTTATGTATGAATATGCCAGCATGATAAGTTCTCCATCTCTGCACCATATTATCAAACCTCTAAACAGTGGTAGTTAGAAGCCTTATCCTTGATTGAGTTTCATGCATGTCTTGAGAGTGTGAGGTCCTGTAGGTCACCTGACTTGATCAAGTTAGAAAAACCATAAAAACATTTAAGTTACCAAGCATCCTCAAGCTACAACCTAGAGGAGTTTCCTAGAGTGACAACAAATTAGCGCCACTTTAGAGGAGAGGATACTGAAGCTCAGCTTCCCTGAGAGACGACATAGATCCTGCTTTGATGATAGACAAAGTTTGGACACTATTCTGGTTGTAATCATCTATCTGGTGACTCCATTTAAATAAGGTGGCTTCAAGAAGACCAAGTACCAGAGCAAACCCTCAAGGGCCACCAGCAACACCTGTTTCAGATCTAGAAGATATTATGAGAAGAGTTAGGGCTTCACTAAGGCAGACCTGCAGTGCTGCAAAAGAAGCTACATCGGGTATTTCAAGAGATATTCCTATTATTTTTTCTTTTGCTGAAACATTTTATTCTTAGGAATTTATAAATACATCAGAAAATTTTAAGGTTTGGGTATCTTCAAGCACTGCTGCTTGTGAAGATTCAATCCTTGGTGACTCCACTGGGATAAACTTACCACCAACACTCTTTCAGCTACCACCCACAGTAGTAGTATCTTCTTCCACCCTTTCCATACCCATTTCCAACATGGCTGCCCCTCTTACCAAAATGGAAAGGATCCTGCTAGCTAGGTATGCCCCTCTGAATTTACCTAACCCCCTCTCGGTCATGCCCACGGGAGACTATCTCAAATACATGCCTAAATTTATAGGACATGGAGATTTCATAGCTGAAGAACACTTGGAAGCATTCTATAGTTATGCTGAGAACATAAATATAGAACAAGAACATGTGTGGACTAGGTTTTTTGTGCAAATCCTAGATGGTCAGGCTAGGAAATGGTTCAAATAATTTCCTGTTGGATCAGTAGCAAGCATTGAAGCCCTAGATGACATTTTTCTAAAGCATTGGGGAGAGAGGCAAGACCACCTCTATTATATCACTGAGTTTAGCAACTTGAAAAGGGAGAATGGGGATTCTATCTCCAACTTCACCAAAAGGTTTAACAATATGTTCAGCAAGATCCCCGCTGAGATCAAGCCCACTGATACCTTGGCCAAGATCACCTATGCAAATGCCTTTGACTTTGATTTCTGCCTGCTCCTTAGAGAGAGGAGATCTTCATCCCTATCACTCATGCAAGATGTTTCCTTAGAGGTAGAATATAACATTGTAGCGTCTCATAAGGTCAAAGGAAAGATAGATAGGAAGAAGCAGCCCACAGACCCTCTTGGGGCTTCTTCATCAGAGAACAAAATTGAAAAAATGGCCAAACTGTTGGATAATTTGACTACTGAAATGTCAAAACTAAAAGAATGAGGGTAGATACCTATGAGGGATAAATGGCCAAGTGATTTTGTTCCCTGAAACCCTAATTTTGTCCCTTACAAAAGAGGCAACCCCCCAGTCCAGATCCTTCGAAGGGAGAGGAATCAGGCTTAAGATCAGAGAATCAGAGCTCCCTTTCAGAATGTTGTACTAGAAGAAGAATCAAAATTCATTCAAGAAGAAGGAGAGGCTGAAGACAACATCAACTGCATGGAGGATGAAGCTGACTACTCTTTTTTGACATGGGAAATATATGAGGAAGCCCTAATGAATGAGTAGATCAATGAAGAAGCAGTATATCAGGAAGATGATCAAGGAGGTTATAATCTGAGGTCCAGGCTGATTGCTCCCCCTAAGAAAAATGTTGTTCCTACAAAGCAACCTATTGCTCCAGCTAAAAGGGTTATTGTTTCACCAAAGAAGATGGTTGCCATTCCCAAACAACTGCAAATGTTGGTACATTCATTAGCCCCTGATCCTGTCCAACTCAAAGCTCCATTACAAGAGGTAAGGGTTCCTGATAAACTGCATTATTCTTTCAATATTGATTCAGAGATTTATAAATTGAAGATCCCTTTCCCATTAATAGAGCTAATGAAGAATGGTTCATTCAAATCAACAATATTGAAATCCCTTCAACCGAAGATGCAGATCAACACTGACTTTGTCAATTTGCAAGATGATAAACCTATTGTAACCCTAGGCCCTATGATTGAAGATGTGGATGATTCTTTCTCCCCTTTCTACATATCTCTAAATATCCATGATAAAGTCCTCCATAATTGTTTGCTAGACTCAGGAGCTTCCCATAACCTAATGCCAAAAGCTGTGATGGATGAGCTTGGCCTCAGCACTACAAAACCTTACCATGATTTGTTCTCCTTTGACTCCAAGAAGGTCAAGTACTTTGGCCTCATCAAAGACCTCATTGTAAACCTATCTCAGCTACCCTTGAAAAGCATAGTGATGGACATTGTAGTGTCTGACATCCCTCCTAAATTTGGTTTCTTACTGTCTTGATCATGGAGTAAAAGGCTGGGTGGTACCCTTCAGATGGACCTTAAATACGCTACAATCCTAATGTTTGGGGGGGAGACCAAGAGGATTTACAAAGAGAATCAGCTTGCCTACATCATAAGCAATGAAAATAATTCTATGAACCACCCCATCTATGCAGTAGACACAGATTTTGGGTCATGCATTCTGCAGATAGATGATTCCCAGCAAATACTAGTCCAGCTTACAAAGCCCATATGTCAGTAGCTTGAACAAGTGACCACATCAGTGTGGAACATGTATTTTGATGGGGCTAGCACTCAAGCCTCAGTAGGTGCAGGTGTAGTGTTGATCTCTCCATCCAAAGAGACTATTCATCTGTCTTATAAGCTTGATTTTAAAAGCACTAACAATATAGCAGAATATGAAGCATTGTTGTTAGGAGAGAAAGCTGCCAAGGAAATGGGGATCATGTGCATGAAAATATTTGGAGATGCAAACCTTATTATATAGCAGGTCAATAACACCTTTCAAGCAAATAATGTCCGACTGAAGGCTTATAGGGATGAGGTATGGAAACTCAAAGACTCCTTCATGTTTTTTGAACTGTCATATATACCTAGGGCTATGAATCACCTGGTTGATTCCCTTGCTGTCTCTGCAAGTATATTTGTGCCCCCTTTACCTCCTAGGCTTAGATATGATATTCAAGTCAAGTACATACCTTCCCTACCAAATAATGTGAAATTTTGGAAGGTGTTTGAGAATGATGATGAGCTTAGTAAATTCCTCCAGGTAGTAGATGAATTCTCTGATATGCATATAGATCAAGAAAACCTAAACATGGAAGAATCCCAGCAGCTCAAGTTGAAAGATAAAGTATCTAATCAGAATATTGTTCAGTTACCCAGCAATTATATACCTCGGGGTCTGGTACCCTTGGAAGAGCTATTTGATCATAATGATATTCCTCTCAAACCTGCCAAAAAGGAGCAAGACCCTGTTGTCCAAGAGCAAAAATTTGGTAGCCAAAGACATCCAAGACCTATAAATCTATCCACTGAGTTGACTGCTAATCAGAGGTCTAAATTTTGTGGCCTAATAAAAGAATTTGCTGATATCTTTTCCTGGGAGTACGGTGACTTGAAAACCTATGACACCAATATCATCCAACACAGGATTCCCTTGGAGAAGGAAACCATCCCTTTCAAACAAAAGCTGAGATCCATCAGTCCTCTCCTACTACCTGTAATTGAAAAAGAAATCCATAAGCTCCTCAAAGCCAAAATCATAATTCCCCTCAGGTATTCCAAATGGATTGCAAACTTAGTGGTGGTAAGGAAGAAGAACGGGGAGATTAGTTTATGTGTGGATTTTAGAAATCTGAACAAGTGCTCCAAAAAAGACAACTATCCACCACCCAAGATGGAACACCTGTTGCAAAGAGTCTCAGGGGCTAGTGTCATGTTATTCCTGTATGGTTTCTTTGGATACAACCAAGTTGCTATGCACCCTGATGACCAAGAGAATACTACTTTTACCACTCCCTGGGGCACTTTCATGTATGCCAAAATTCCATTTGGGCTGATGAATGCTAGGGCCATTTTTCAAAGAGCCATGGACCTAGCTTTTGTAGGAATGAAAGAAAAATTTGTACTTATATACCTGGATGACCTCACTATTTACTCTCACAGCCATGAAGAACATTTGCAGCACTTGAGGAGGGTATATCTGAAATGTAGGAAATTTGGGATATCACTGAACCCTAAAAAGTCCCAATTTGCACTCAGTGAGGGGAAACTCCTAGGTCACATAGTCTCAGCTGAAGGTGTGAAGATTGATCCTGTTAGGGTTGAAGCAATCCAGAAATTATCAATACCTAGGTCAAAAAGGGACATTCATTCATTTTTGGGTAAGATAAATTTTGTCAAAAGGTTCATCCCTAACTTTTCTGAGTTGGTAAAACACATAACATCTATGTTGAAAAAGGATGCAGAAATCAAAGGGACTAACCAAGAAATAAGCTCTTTTGAAGACATCAAGAAGGCTATCATGGAAGCTCCCACTCTGATTAGTCCAGACTATACCAAGGATTTCTACATCTTCTCCTTTGCATCCTATGACACAGTGGCAGCTGCACTATTACAAAAAGATGATGAAGGTCTTGATCACCCAATTTCATTTTTCAGCAAGACATTGAGAGATGCTAAACTAAAATATGATCGCATTGAGAAGCAGGCTTATGCTCTCATCAAGTCATTGAAAACTTTCAGGATTTACATTCTACATGCAAAAGTCCTTGCCTATGTACCTTCAGTTGTTCTAAAGGATGTGTTGACTCAACCTGACATTGATGGAAAGAGAGCTAAATGGATTTCCAAGCTTATCAAGTTTGACATTGAAGTAAAGCCCACCAAGCTAGTGAAAGGCCAAGGTCTGGCCAAACTCATGGCTAAAGAAAACTGTGAACTTTTGGGGATAAATTTCACTTGTGTAAATTCAGCAAATTTGCAAACTGAAGTAGCAGCAGAAGTAGTTCAAGATCAGAATGACATTCAACAAGTAGCTGACAAATTTTCCTCGTGTGAGTGGTACTCAGGTATTATTCATTTCCTGCAAAAATTAGAAGTTCCTCTTGGTCTCACTCCAAATCAAGCACGAGCTCTTAAACTGAAGTCTGTAAAATTTTGTGTAAATGATAAACTGATGTATTGGAAAGATCTGTCTGGTGTTTTGTTGATATGTCTAGATAAAGAAGAGTCAGTTCAAGTCATGCATCACTTTCATTCAAGCACATGTGGAGGCCATCATTACTGGAATACCATAGTCCACAAGATTCTGAGGGCTGGGTACTGTTGGCCTATCCTTTTTGCTGATGTGTGTACTTTTGTGAGAGCCTGTGACCAGTGCCAAATATTTATAGGGAAGTAGCAGCTCAGATCATTGCCCCTTAGACCTATTGTAGTGAATGGTCCTTTCCAGCAATGGGGTCTGGATTTCATAGGTGAAATTAATTCCTCATCCAGTGGTCACCACAAATGGATCCTAGTAGCCATAGACTACTTCACCAAGTGGATAGAGGCAGTACCCACCAGAAATGCAACTCATTAGGTCATCATGAAGTTTTTATATGAGAATATCTTTATCAGGTTTGGTTGCCCAGTAAGGCTAGTAACCGATAATGCACCAGCTTTCAAAGCTGGGGAATTGGTTAACATGTGTGATTCAATGGGCATTTAGATGGTGCATTCCACATCTTACTACCCTCAAAGCAATGGCCTAGCTGAGTCATCCAACAAAAGCCTACTCAGGATCACTAGAAAACTATTGGAGACAAATCATAAAAGATGGGATTCTAAGCTGAAGTTTGCTTTATAGGATGATAAGGTAACTAGAAAAAGATCTATAGAGACTTCTCCCTTCAAATTATTTTATGGTACTGAGGCCATTTTTCCCATTCAGCTAATTTTGCCAGTAGAAAAATTCTTCCAGGAGGAGCAAGATGAACCGAATCATATGGTGAGGAGGATGATGGATTTGGTGTAGTTGCAGCAAGTAAAGGAACAAGTGATAGGAAAGTCAGAATCTCATCAACAGAATATCAAGCTTATTTTTGAAAAAAGGGAAAAAATGGACAATTTTAAGGTTGGAGATTGGGTCCTCAAGTACGATACCATCAGACAAGACAAGGGAAAACATGGAAAGTTTGACTCTATGTGGATTGGCCCTTTTGTGACAGCTCAAATGCAGCAGAACAACACCTTCAAGTTGCAAAATCTGGAAGGGGAGGAGGTGTTTGATGGCCCAGTAAATGGGTGATTTTTGAAACTCTATTTTATTTGAGGCTCTGAGGCCTTGTTATTGTAAAATATTAGTTGGTAGGTTGTTTTTGCTTAAAAAATAAACTCCGTGCCCAATGGAACAGTAGAAGATAGTTTTTAAATTTTTATTTGTTTTCCAGGAAAGGCATTTTAACCTGGGATTCTTGGGACCTCACAGGAAGGTTCCCATCCCCAAGTAGGAGCCAGATGTTATCTCCCAAAATAAATTTAGTTTTCAATAAGTTCACTCAGATGATTTATTTTTTATAATATGAAGAATTCAAGTCATATTATGAAGGATATTAGGGTGGCTAACAAAATGAGGATCTCCGATGTTCTATTATGGGATAAAATTAAAAGTTTTAGCTTTTGGTGGCTTTGGCGAGCTTTCCAACAGCTCATTAGCCACTGAAAATATTTGATTTCGGCAGCTAACGGTTTAACGCGGGACCATGCTTATCCACCGAAAGCTGTCTCATGACGTTTTTGTTAAAAATCTGGGAAAAGGATTTTCGGTGGCTTAGGCGAGATTCTCAGGCACTCATTAGCCACCGAAAAGTTTTGGTTTCGGCAGCTTAGCAAGAAATTGCAAGAGGATGTTAACCATCGAAAGAAAATAAAATATGTTTTTGGAAAGGGCATCTTTCAATGGATTGGGTGAACATGTCGATGGTTCATTAGCCACCAAAAGCTCAGCTTTCGGTAGCTAGCAAACAAAATCCTAGGTGCTCTTAACCACTGAAAAGGCCGAAAGTGGAAACGGTTAACTATCCATCAAATCAAAACTTGTCAGCACAAGAAAAGTCATAATTTGGCAAAGTAAACCACTGAAAGGACAAGGAAAGTGCAGTAAGGCGTAAGTTGATGATTGAAGAGGTAGTTATTAATCTAACCTGACCGATGGGAAACAAAACCCTACCTATTTTAACCAATAGTGGCTCATCCATCAGAAGACCAGTTACAACTTTCCTCCAGTACTCACTGAAGTTATCAAAAGGTTCAAAGAGTGAACAAGTGTTAGAGTTAGTTAAAATAGTAGTTAAATTAGGGTTTCTGGCCTAATTTTGTAAAAACATTAATTTTATCTATTTTAGTAAAAACAGATCCAATTTTTTAGGATCTGAGTATTTTTGTAAAGGCTATAAATCCTAAGACTTATGTTATAGAAAAGGTTCGACTTCGGGGACTTGCAGACCATTACTATTATCAAGATTCTCATATTGCTCATGACCTAATATAAGCTCTTTTGCTATCATATGTTCAGCTTCCATTTCTTGTCTATTTTATGCTTATGCTTGATTGTGTTATTCAAGTTTATTCATGTTATTTGATGTCTGATAGCTATCATCCTATTTGTATGTTAATGATTTGAATTGCAAGTACTTTCCTTGTTATGATTATCCATTTATATATAACTATTTTATGTATGAATCTGCCAACATCATAAGTTCTCCATCTCTGCACCATATTATCAAACCTCTGAACAATGGTATTTAGAAGCCTTATCCTTGATTGATTTTCATGCTTGTCTTGAGAGTGTGAGGTCCTGTAGGTCACCTAACTTGATCCGGTTAGAAAAACCATAAAAACATTAAATTTACCAGGAATCCTCGAGCTACAACCTAGAGGAGTTTCTTGGAGTGATAACACCAGTGAAATTGGAACCCCAAACCTCATCATGATAGTTTCTTGTAGGAAGTCAATGAGAGTATCCTCATTCTCTTTGCGTAATGATATTGCTTCAATCCATCTCGTGAATTAATATATGGATGTGAGGATGTACATGTGTTGTAATGAGGATTTTGGATTGATTTCTCCAATGATGTCAATACCCCATTGTTTGATGGTTCTCAAATGATAACTGGTTGTGTTATCACTCCAAGAAATTCCTCTAGGTTGCAGCTCGAGGATGCCTGGTAACTTAAATGTTTTTATGGTTTTCTAAGTGGATCAAGTCATATGACCTATAGGACCTCACACTCTCAAATCATGCATGAAACTCAATAAAAAATAAGGCTTCTAACTACCACTGTTTATAGGTTTGACAATAGGGTGAAAGGATGGAGAACTTATCATGCTGGCAGATTCATACATAAGACAGTTATATATAAATGGCTAATCATAACAAGGAAGGTGCTTGTAATTCAAATCATCAACATGTAGATAGGATGATAGATATCAGACATCAAATAATATGAATAAACCTGAACAACACATTCAAACATAAGCACATAATAGATAAGAAATGGAAGTTGAACATATGATAGCAAAAGATCTTATTTTAAGTCATGAGCAATATGAGAAGCTTGATAATAGTAATGGTCTATAGTTCCCCGAAGTCAAACCCTTTCTATAACATAAGTCTTAAGCTTTATAGCCTTTACAAAATATTCAGATCCTAAAAAATTGGATCTGATTTACTAAAATAGACAAAATAATTGTTTCTTGCAGAATTAGGTCAAAAAACCCTAATTTAACTACTAGTCTATCGAACTGTAAAACTCGTTCACTGTTTGAACCTTTTGATGACTACAGTGAGTACTAAGGATAAAGCTATAACCGGTTCTCTGCTAAATAATTCATTGTTTGCTAAAACAGGTAGGGTTTGTGACCCTTTCCTCTTTGATGTATCCTAAAAACTAGAACAAACCTCCTCTGATGGCGGATTTCAGCAACCTCCAGCTTTACACTTCCTCCCTGGGCTAGGTATATTTACCAAAATTGGTCTTTTATGCAAAAATTTATTTTTCCTCTTTCTTCTTTTGGTGGTTAAGGAGTCAAAATTTCAAGTCTATTAGCTGCCGAAAGCGCTGCTTTTGGTGGATAATGAACCGCTTCAGCGTCCGCCTAAGCCACCGAAAGCCCTGTTTTTGAAAAAAATTAAGCAACCTCCCAAATTACATTTCTTAAGTTTTGTTGCTTACCTTCTGACCCTTCTTCAGTTTTCTCAACATTTGGAATATCAGCAGCAGCCTAGATTGATTTTGGATTCTGAAGGCTTACCGATGCTTCAGCTAGGGTTTCTAGTGAAAAAAGAGTGCTATGGTTTGGTCTAGAATACTTCACCTGCAGCCTCAGAAGCCTAATCATCTTGTACAACATGGTGTTGTCCTTCATGTATCTTAGGTTTCTTCTTTTCAGAAAGATATACATTCCTCTCATCTCCAGGAAAGAACTGTACAAATCCTTATTCCTCTTGGTCAACATGGTATTATTCCTTTTTATCTGTCTTTCTAAAACTTCCAGCTCATACACTTGTCTCAGCAATTGGTTTACTTTCTGTTCCCTGGGATTACTAGAGGAAGATTTTTCCACTGGTTCATCCTGATCTTTTGGTGTGGGTGATGGAAGTTCTTCATTTTCTTCTACACCCTGCTCTGCTAGGTCAGCACCTTCCTCCCTTTCGTCTTTTGAATCTAAGTAGGGCAGGTTCAAAATGTTTTCACTATGTTCTATGATTTCCTTTCCCTTTTCACTGAATTCTAGGTTTCTTTTAGCCTGCTTGGTTTTAGAAGGGGAAGAAGGCTGATCTACTGTTGCTAGTGAAATAGCCCTTATTTTCCTCTTAGTTGGTTGAGCCTTCACTTGGTATGCCATTTTTTCCAGGATCCTGTGTAAGTAGAAAGCTAAATTCAGAGGGCTCTTTCCTATAAAATGGTTCATTAGTTTGAAATGATATATCATTGCCCTATTGTATCTACCTTCACAATTTATATATACCACAATGGATTTCAGTAATTGCTGCCAACTCTCTTCTAGCCAGGTGGATGAAACACTTTTCTTCCACACCACCTCTCTGTGTTCAAGCTTCAAATAGGATCTGAAATCCACATCTTTAGTAATGGTCGTTTTAAACCACTTCTCCCCAGTTCTTTAGAGTTCATTCACCTCTACAATTAGGCTTTCATCCACCATGAACTCCTCCTTACCTATCAGTGCCTTGGAGCCATCGAAAGAGAGGGCAAATGCTTCAACAACCTGCTAGTGTGAACCTTGAATTTTCTTAAAAAATTTGTAGTAGCCTACATCTTTGAAGAACTGGAAGACTTCTGGATGTGATTCCAGGTAGCTTATGTCTCCTAGTTCTTGCCTGAGAGTAGGCCCTCCTTTCTTGATTTCTGAATTGTTCTCCTAGGTTCCTACAAAAATTGAATTCAAATTTTGTGGAAGAGGTTAGCAGGCTGATTTTTAGAGGTACCCTCGAGTAGTAAGGATGCATGTAATTGAAGGTGGAGTGTACTGGAGGTAGGGCATTGATTCTGATGGTTTAACTACTTGGTAAGTTCTTTGGGTGAGAGGACAATATCTTTTGGTGACATCTTCAAGATAGCTTTCCCAGTAATCATTTTGTAATTTGAACTTGGTATTCAATGGAGATTTACTGCCATCGTGGGTCAGATGGAGGGTAGATTAGGGTTTTGATTCCTATCGATAAGGTTAGATCAATAACAACCTCTTTCATAATCAACTTACGCCTTAGTGCACTTTCCTCGTCCTTTCGGTGGTTTACTTTGCCAAATCATGACCTGTCTTGTGATGACGAGTTTGATTTGATGGACAGGTAATCGTTTCCTCTTTTGGCCTTTTTGGTGGTTAAGTGCACCTAGGGTTTTTTCTACTAGCTACCAAAAGCTGAGCTTTCGGTGGCTAATGAACCATCGACATGTTCGTCCAAGCCATCGAAAGATGCCCATAACAAAAACGTATTTTATTGGCTTTTGATGGTTAAATTCCTCCTGCAATTGCTCACTAAGCTGTCGAAACCAAAGCTTTTCAGTGGCTAATGAGCGCTTGAGAATCTCGCCTAAGCCATCGAAAATCCTTTTCCCATATTTTTAACAAATAACGTCATGATCCAGCTTTCAGTGGATAATCATGGTCCTGCGATTGCTAGCTGCCTAAATCAAATCTTTTCAGTGGCTAATGAGCTGTTGGAAAGCTCACTTAAGCCATCGAAAGCTAAAACTTTTAATTTTATCACATAACAGAACATCAAAGATCCTCATTTTGTTAGCCACCCTAATATTCTTCATAATATGACTTGAAATCTTCATCTTATCAAAAAATAAATCGTCTGAGTGAACTTATTGAAAAATAAATTTATTTTGGGAGATAACATCTGGCTCCTACTTGGGGATGGGAACCTTCTTGTGAGGTCCCAAGAACCCCAGACCAAAAATGCCTTTCTTGGAAAACAAATAAAATTTTTAAAACTATCTTCTACTATTCCATTGGGCATGGAGTTTATTTTGTAAGAAAAAACAACCTACCAACTAATATTTTACAATAACAAGGCCTCAGAGTCTCAGATAAAATAGAGTTTCAAAAATCACCCATTTACTGGGCCATCAAACACCTCCTCCCCTTCCATATTTTGCAACTTGAAGGTGTTGTTCTATTGCAATTGAGCTATCATAAAAGGGCCAATCCACAGAGAGTCAAACTTTCCATGTTTTCCCTTGTCTTTCCTGATAGTATCCCACTTTAGGACCCAATCTCCAACCTGAAAGTTGTCCACGTTTTCCCTTTTGTAAAAAATAATCTTGATATTCTGTTGATGAGATTCTGACTTTTCTATCACTTGTTTCCTAACTTGCTGCAACTCCACCAAATCCATCCTCCTCCTCACTGTATCATTTAGTTCATCTTGGTCCTCCTGGAAGAATTTTTCTACTGGTAGAATTAGCTAAATGGAAAAAATGGCCTCAGTACCATAAACTAATTTGAAGGGAGAAGTCCCTATAGATCTTTTGTCAGTTACCCTATCAGCCCATAAAGAAAAATTCAGCTTAGAATCCTAGATTTTCTTATTTTTCTCCAATAGTTTTTTGATGATACTGACTAGGCTTTTGTTGGATGACTCAGCCAAGCCATTGCTGTCAGGGTAATAAAATGTGAAATACACCAGCTAAATGCCCATTGACTCACACATGTTAACCAATGCCCTGGATTTGAAAGCTGGTGCATTATAAATTACTAGCCTTACAGGGAAACCAAACCTAATAAAGATATTCTCATATAAAAACTTCATGATGACCTAATGAGTTGCATTCCTGGTGGGTACTTCCTCTGTCCACTTGGTGAAGTAGTATATGGCTACTAGGATCCATTTGTGCTGACCACTGGATGAAGTATTAATTTCACCTATGAAATCAAGACCCCATAGATGGAAAGGACCATTCACTACAATAGGTCTAAGGGGAAAGGATTTGAGCTGTTGCTTCCCTATAAATCTTTGGCACTTTTCACATGCTCTCACAAAGGTACACACATCAGAAAAAAGGATAGGCCAATAGTACCCAGCCCTCAGAATCTTGTGGGATGTTGTCTTCAAGTAATGATGGCATCCACATGTGCTTGAATGAAACTGATGCATGACCTGAAATGACTCTTATTTATCTAGACATATCAACAAAACACTAGACACATCTTTCCAATTCAGCAGTTTATCAACTACACAAAATTTAACAGACTTCAGTTTAAGAGCCCGTGCTTGATTTGGAGTGAGACCAGGAGGAACTTATAATTTTTGCAGGAAATGAATAATACCTGAGTACCACTCACATGAGGACAAGTTTTCAGCTACTTGTTGAATGCCATTCTGATTCTAGACTACTTCTGTTGCTACTTCAGTTTGCAAATTTGTTGAATTTACACAAGTGAAATTCATCCCCAAAAGTTCACAGTTTTCTTTAGCCATGAGTTTTTCCAGACCTTGGCCTTTCACTAACTTGGTGGGATTTACTTCTATGTCAAACTCGATAATCTTGGCAATCCATTTAGCTCTATTTCCATCAATGTCATGCTAAGTCAACACATCCTTTACAGCAGCTGGAGGGACATAGGCAAGGACTTTTGCATGTAGAATGTAAATCCTGAAATTTTTCAATGACTTGATGAGAGCATAAGCTTGCTTCTCAATTGGATCATACTTCAGTTCAGCATCCCTCAATGTCTTGCTAAAAAATGCAAATGGGTGATAAAGACCTTCATCATCTTTTTGTAATAGTACAGCTGCCACCTAGGAGTTTCCCCTTACTAAGTGCAAATTAGGACTTCTTCGGGTTCAGTGATATCCAAAATTTGCTACATTTCAGAAATACCCTCCTCAAGTGGTGCAAATGTTCTTCATGGCTGTGAGAGTAAAAAATGAGGTCATCCAAGTATATAAGCACAAATTTGTCTTTCAATCCTACAAAATCTAGGTCCATGGCTCTCTGAAAAGTGGCCCTAGAATTCATTAGCCTAAATGGAATTTTGGCATACATGAAAGTTCCCGAGGGAGTGGTAAAAGCAGTCTTCTCTTGGTCATCAAGGCGCACAACAACTTTATTGTATCCAAAGAAACCATCTAGGAATGACATGACACTAGCCCCCGAGACTCTTTGCAACAGGTGTTCCATCTTTGGTAGTGGATACGAGGATAGTTGTCTTTCTTGGAGCATTTGTTCAGATTTCTGAAATCCACACATAACCTAATATCCCCATTCTTCTTCCTTACCACCACTAAGTTTGCAATCCATTTGGAATACCTGAGGGGAATTATGATTTTATCTTTGAGGAGCTTATGGATTTATTTTTCAATTACAGGTAGTAGGAGAGGACTGATAGATCTCAGCTTCTATTTGAAATGGATGGTGTCCTTCTCCAAGGGAATCTTGTGTTGGATGGTACTAGTGTCATAGCTTTTCAAGTCACTATATTCCCAGGAAAATATATCAGTAAATTCTTTTATCGGGCCACAAAATTTGGACCTCTGATCAGCAGTCAACTCAGTGGACAGATTTATAGGTCTTGGATGACTTTGGATACCTATGTTTTTCTCTTGAACAGCAGGGCCTTGCTCCTTTTTGGCAGGTTTGAGAGGAATATCATTATGATCAAATAACTCTTCCAAGGGTACCATACCCCGAGGTATATAATTGTTGGGTAACTGAACAATATTCTGATCAGCTACTTTATATTTCAACTTGAGCTGCTGGGATTCTTCCATTTTTAGGATTTCTTGATCTATATGCATATCAGAGAATTCATCTACTACCTAGAGGAATTTACTAAGATCATCATCATTCTCAAACACCTTCCAAAATTTCACATTATCTGGTAGGGAAGGTCTATACTTGACTTGAATATCATAGCTAAGCCTAGGAGGTAAAGGGGGAACAAACAGACTCATAGAGACAGCAAGGGAATCAACTAGGTGATTCATATCCCTAGGTATATATGACAGTTCAAAAAACATGAAGGATTCTCTGAGTTTCCATACCTCATCCCTATAAGCCTTCAGTCTGACATTCTTTGCTTGAAAGGTGTTGTTGACCTGCTGTATAATAAGGTCTGCATCTCCAAAGATTTTCATGCACATGATCCCCATTTCCTTGGCATATTTCACTCCTAACAGCAATGCTTCATATTCTTCTATATTGTTAGTGGTTTTAAAATCAAGCTTATAAGACAGGTGAATAGTCTCTTTTGATGGAGAGATCAACACTACACCTGCACTTGCTGAGGATTGAGTACTATCCCCATCAAAATACATGTTCCAAACTGATGTGGTCAATTCTCCAGGCTGCTGATAGATGGGCTTTGTAAGATGGACTGGTATTTGTTGGGAATCATCTATTTGTAGAATGCATGACCCAAAATCTGTGTCTACTGCATAGATGGGGTGGTTCACAAAATTCTTTTCATTGCTTATGATGTAGGCAAGCTGATTCTCTCTGTAAAACCTCTTGGTCTCCCCCCCAAACATTGTGATTGTAGCATTTGTAAGGTCCATCTGAAGGGTACCACCTAGTCTTTTACTCCATGATCGAGACAGTAAGAGACCAAATTCAGGAGGGATGTCAGCCACTACAATGTCCATAACTATGATTTTTGAGGGTAGCTAAGATAGGTTTACAATGTGGTCTTTGATGAGGCCCAAGCACTTGACCTTCCTGGAGTCAAAGGAGAACAGATCATGGTAGGGTTTTGTAATGCTAAGGCCAAGCTCATCCATCACAGCTTTTGGCATTAGGTTATGAGAAACTCCTGAGTCCAGCAAACAATTATGAAGGACTTTATCATGGATATTCAAAGATATGTAGAAAGGTGGGCAAGACTCATCCAACTCTTCAATCATAGGGCCTAGTGTCACAATGGGTTTATAATCTTAGAGATTGACAAAGTCGGTGTCTATCTGTAGTTTTAGTTGAATGGATTTCAGTATGGATGATTTGAATGAATCATTCTTCATTAGCTCTGTTATTGGGAAAGGGATCTTCAATTTCTAAATATCTGACTCAAGATTGAAAGAATAATGCAGTTTATCAGAAACCCTTCCCTCTTGTGATGGATCTTTGAGTTGAACAAGATCAAGGGATGATGACTGTACTGGTGTTTGCAGCTGTTTAGGAATGACAGCCATCTTCTTTGGTGGAACAATAACCTTTTTACTTGGAGCAGCAGGCTCCTTTGTAGGAACAACATTCTTCTTAGGGGGAGCAATCAGCCTGGACCTCAGATTATAACCTCCTTGATCATCTTCCTGAGATATTGCTTCTTCATTGATATGCTCATTCATTAGGGCTTCCTCATATTCTACCTATGTCAAAAAAGAGTAGTCAACTTCATCCTCCATGCAGTTGATGTTGTCTTCAGCCTCTCCTTCCTCCTGAATGAAATCTGGTTCTTCTTCTAGTATAGCATTCTGAAAGGGAGCTCTAATTCTCTAATCTTCAGCCTGATTCCTCTCCCTTCGAAGGATCTAGAGTGGGGGGTTGTCTCTTTTGTAAGGGAAAAAATTAGGGTTTCGAGGAACAAAATCACTTGGCCCTTTACCCCTCACAAGTATCTGCCCTCTGTCTTTTAGCTTTGACATTTTAGCAGTCAAATTATCCAACAATTTGGCCATTTGTAAATTTGTTTCTCTGATGAAGAAGCCCCAAGAGAGTCTGTGGGCTGCCTCTTCATATATATATTTTTGCTTTGACCTTCTAAGATGCTATAATGTTAGATTCTACCTCTAAGATAGCATCCTACATGAGTGATAGGGAGGCAAATCTCCTCTCTTTGAGGAGCAGGTGTTAGCACTCAGAATGTACCCAGGTTGTAGGAGGCACACCCCGAGGTAACAGCAAAACCACTTTAGGAAGAAATTGATAGTCTCTCCCAGAGAGGGATCTCTCAACACAAATTTTACAAAATCAAATGATAAACAATATTTAAGTATTCATTCATTTGGCTGAACCAATCACATATCCATTGGGCATGGATTCATATACATGTAAAAGATCATAAAGATACATACACGAGAACTATCAAAGGCAAGATAATCACATCATTACAGTCGTGAAGTTTGATCTGGGTGAAACGGAAGAG